>BOPP01000137.1:2175941-2204487 GCA_017312745.1 Gryllus bimaculatus | reverse complement strand
CGTATAGGCTGGCTTGCGACACATACATCATACGGTAGACGAAAAATATCAAGGCTGCGCTTCTGGAAAAGATCACAAAGTGAGAAACATTATAAATGTCCGCCACAGGGCAAACTAACATCACCTCTGCCATCTATTTTTTGTAGACCTTGCAGCCAAAACCTAACAACAAAAGAAGTTGATTCAAAATTTAACCGACTGTTAAATTGTGTGTTGTTGCTCGAACCACCACGCCTGAAACCGAGGATGTACAATGCCAAAAAACTGTCAGAGATATTGAACATACAGTCGTATCCTGTGCATACCGTACAGGTGTGTTAAATGTGGAAAAAGACACGACCCAGATAAGTGTTTAAAGAAAAGCAAAGTTCAACAACTTGGCTCTGTGTGAAGGCAACCATCCCGCCAACACAAAGGTGCCAAAGGTATACCAGAAATATTAAAAAAGGAAAGGGTTACCAAACAACTCAAGTAAACACAGAATGTTTCAACAAGAGATGCATGTGCAAACACAAAAACGAGGAACATTGAACTTACTTATTCTCACGAAAACTCAAGAAGTGGACATGTAAAATGCAGGAACCATGGGCCGATGTTGCGCGATCAAACCTGTAGAAGACACACACAACGACGATAGAATTCCATTATGAAAATTATTACAGCACTCCTTTGAGAGGTTTGAAAACATACTAATGCAGCAAAGTCAACAAATAAACTCTCTCATTAACCTCATAACGGCGCTTGTCTCCAAAACTATCTAATCCTAAATTCCTTCGCATTGCAGCTTGTAACTTGGAAATATTTCTCAACGAAAATAAATAAATGCTACTCATCCTCATGAATTCACTTCACAGAAAGAAGCTACTTGAAACTGAAGAACTTACCACTTTATACGATACTAAACACCCTAGTGTGCAATGCCCATGGTGCACAGCAATATTAATAAAAAGCCTATAAAACATCAAGAACAGAAGCTGATACAGGACAGGTATTCAAGCAACGACTGTACAAAATTATGGACTGAGTGACCAATTACCATCAGTGCCATTTACTGCCCTCCAGATTCAAAATAGACCAAACCACGATTGAAACCTATTTTAAGTCTCTAGGGAAATAGGTAACATGGTGGGAGGAGGACTACCAAATTGCCAAACACGCATGGGAATCCAGGCTTTCACTCCAGAGGGCAGAGAGAACTGCTGAAAGCAGTTACCTCACTTTCAGCTAGAAAGCCAGTACAAGGAGAACCTACCTACGGCCTACCATCTAACAAAAACTCCAGATGTAATTGACATATCATAACAAAAGAATCCCATCCCACTAACTGTATCATAGAATCTTCCGCGCGAACTGTCCTCAAGACCACACTTCCAATATTATCACATCGCCCAACAAAATTATTTCTAACAATCCTCTCCCGCGTCACTAAGCAACAGAAAGACAAACTGGAACTTGTATAAAAACAGATATCGTAGGAAAGCAACATCCGATTACCACTAAAATCAGCTGACCAAATAGACAAGCGACTGAGTATATAATACAAAATATTTCAAGAAGCAGCTTGGAACCGCCTACACCGCAACTTCGCACCCGAAGGCTGCGTGAAATATCAAAATCCTTTTGAACAAAATAGCCGAGAAAAGAAGATAAGAAGAATCTGGCATACTTCAAAATTATTCCTGAAGGACCGTACCAACTAAACAGACAACTAGGCAACTAAAACGCCTCCTAAACAATTCAACAACACAGGTTTCAAGATTCATAACCACCTTACCCCAACAGAAGATACCAATTACTCCTTATTAAACCCACAGGGAAGCTAAAAAAAACGACCAAATCAAACCCCCAATCAAAGACGAAAACAAGAGTTTGGGCAAAAAACCCCACAGAAAAGGGTTCTACCCGTTGCCAAATTCTTGCTAAACGTATTCCAGACTCATCCCTTATAAATACTAACAAAGAGCAACAAATCAGAGATTATTCTTAACTCCCAAACCAAATGACTCTTCCAATCCCGCACTTCACTCCCAGAGAAATTACCAAAACCATAAACTCTTATCAAACAAAAAAAGCTCTGGCTATGACTTAATCACAACACCTCTTCTCAAAGAACTACCACGAAGGCAAGACTATAATTACTGCATTGTTCAACAGTATTATAAGAACAGGGCACTACCCGGGACAAGGAAAGTAAGCCCAAATTCAATTTTTCTCAAGCCTGGAAACCTCCATATGAACCCTCCTCCTACCCGTCCCATCAGTATACTTTCCTATTTCTATCCAAAGTATTTGAAAAACTTCTTCTATCAAGATACGTCCCACCATAGTCAACCAATAACCTAGTCCCTGATCATCAATTTGGTTTTAGACAACAGCATTCTACCGTCGAAACAGTTAAATTAGAATCACCAACTACATGAGAATTGGCTCCAAAGAAAAAATACTGTTCAGCCGCTTTTCTAGACATTGCCCAAGCCTTTGACAAAGTCTGCAACGATGGACTCTTATTTAAAGTCCAAGGAATTTTCTACGTATCCTTCTTCAACATTATCAGATCTTCTATCCCACCGCACCTTCCAAATCAAATATCAAAATGAATTATCTGAATTCCATCCAATCAAGGCCGGAGTACCACAAGTAGTTGTACTCGGCCCTATATCTAATACCAGCCTATAATACTGATATACCAAAATCAGATAAAACAACCGATAGCCACTTTTGCAGATGATACGGGCCTACTAGCTTCGGATGGCGGACCCTAATTCGCAGTCAAGAATTACAAGAACATCTCATAATGATTGAAGATTGGCCAAAAAGTGGAAATAAAAATCAACGAAATAAATCAGTCCAGGTATAACTTTACCCTGAGAAAAAACAAATGCCCTACTTCACATCAAACAAACAATCCAATAGTACAGGTGGAAAGCTGTTAAAATACTTGGGAATACCATCTAGACAAAAAACGGCTAACTGGAGCATCACATCTTAGCCAAAAAAAGCCACCTCAATTCAAGATAAGAAAACTATACTGGATACCTAGATAACATCAAAACTATCACTGGAAAATAATTTGTTGATATTAAAGTATCATAATCCCAATATGGACCTACGGCATCCATTCTGAGGCACAGCAAGCAAAGATAATCTCCGATCTCCAGAGATTCAATCCAAGACCTTAAGAATGATCCGGCAGCACCATGTTCATCACAGCAGCACTGCACAAGGACTTAAAATTCCACTGTACTTGGAAAGAATAGAATTTATCAGCCTCAAACTATCTCCAAGCGCCTTGAAACCATCACAAACCACCTTAGCCCTCAACATCTAGACAATAGTGCAAATCCATCGACTAACCAGAACCTCACCCGACAACTCCCATACAGATCTCAACAAATAACTGAAAACATACCCTCAGCTACTAAACTATCCCACTTGCGTAACCCAATATATACTTGCTTTTTGTTATAGTAGAAGAAGTAGATGAAGAGTACCGATGGGATTACCTTCACTGGAAATCATGTCAGAATTAATTCTACAACATCATATTTACTTATTCATTTTGTTAAAAATAGATTGTAAATTTTTTATAAAACAATAAAAAAATGAATGAAATTTGCTAACGGGAGAAAGCATACCATAGGAATGTAAAAAAGCTTACAGTTTGCATGCTCATGCGAACTTTTTAAGGCTTCAGTCCATTTGCGTTAACAAAATATATATTATTAAAGGTTTATGGACGGTGCCCCGCTGGTGGAGATACCTCGATGGAAACCCCACGTTTAGTCGACGGTAGGTCGGCCGCAGGATCTCGTCATCACGGGGGGGGAACATTGCCATCTTCCCGGAATAAAAAAACACGCGCTACTTACGATTAATTTCCATAAGAGTTGGACGTGCCTGGAAATCTCTCTCTCTCTCTCTCTCTCTCTCTCTGGCTTTCTTTTCTCTCTCTCTCTCTGGGCTTTCTATTTCTCCTCTGGACTTTCTTTCTCGCTCTGCTTTCTTTTTCTCGTCTCTCTCTTCTCTCTCTCTCTCTCTCTATGCCTTTCTTTTCTCTCTCTGCTTTCTTTCTCTCTCTGGCTTTCTTTCTCTCTCTGCGCTTCTTTTTCTCTCTCTGGCTTCTTTTTCTTCTCTCTGGCTTTCTTTTCTCTCTCTCTGGCTTTCTTTTCTCTCTCTGCTTTCTTTCTCCTCTCTCTGGCTTTCTTTTCTCTCTCTCTCTCTGGCTTTCTTTTTCTATCTCTCCTCTATGGCTTTCTTTTCTATCTCTCTCTATGGCTTCCTTTTCTTTTCTCTCTGCTGCTTTCTTTTCTCTCTCTGGCTTTATGTCTCTCTCTCTCTCTCTCTGTGCCACAAAATAATTAATCCAATCAATTCGGCTAGAATGATCGGAACATCATTTGAAACTTACCCATCAGGAAGCCAGCCCACTACATTTTTCCCTAGGCAGAGTGTTAATCCCACCTGTCTATATAGTTTCGAAATCTCCACCGTCGAAACTAAACTCTAGGATCTCTCGCACAGATTCGCTCCACTGGCACAGCTGAATCATCTCAGCCGGCGGAGAATGGATAACCGGTGAGAGGATAAGGAGGAAATTGAAGAAAGGAAACTTCGATAAGGGAAAGACAATGAGAATACACAAGACAGAGAAAAATAGACAGAAAGGCAGGGAACTGAATTGCAGACAACAAGTGTCAGAGTGCGCTGTATGAATAGGAGGGAGCCTACAGCTGGGGGAGTGGTAATCTAGGCAGCGGATGTGCTTGGTGAAGTGGACTGAGCAATTTTGTGGACGATTGAACTGAACGAGTAGCAATTGCCATACGCAATGGCATTGGGATACTCGCGAGAAGCCAGAGATTTCACGATTCCAGTGTCGACAAACCTACCAGTTTAAAAAAGAGCTTTGAAATGTAAAGGAGACAAGACGAGAACGAGATTCGGAGAGGGTGTAGGAGCGCGATGTGTAGAGAAGGCGGTCTGCATGAACGACGAGGTGAATGTGGTGTGCCGGCGAATTTAAATTGTATGAGTGAAGAATTTCAGATCGAACGTATGATTTACAGCTCAACGTTCAACTAGCTTTCTAAGGGCAAGCCTCCTCGTCAGTTTTGTGGCCTGGGGCGAGGAACCGATGATAATCTGTTCACCACAAAGCGGGTCGTACAATACATGCTTTATATGTGAACGTCATGGATACTCACAGCGACCACAGACAACCGAGCTTTCATATAACAAATATATTTATTAACAAATAAAACAAAACAAATAATACACTTAATAATCTACTTACACCCTAGCTCTAGAACCTACTATCCCCTATCGCGGGAGCGATCCAAACCCGATGAAGATGGTTTTGATTGTGCATTCGCCACTCCTTTTGAAGCGCGCACAAAGCCTAGCTTCCGCTGGACCGGATGTCACGCTGGGACACAAAGGTCCGTTCTGCGCCACCAACGGCTTGTTTGCCTCGATCGCAGAGCGACTTATCCGATTAGAATCGGCTGAATCGTGGCACTCAACCACTCTTCACCTGGGAGCCGCACACAGCATCGCACCCCGTACCGCAGTCACTTCAAAGGACATAAAGTCGCAGCCTCGCTCAACTAGTGACTCGAGCCTCGCGAACCGGGCTCGCATATGCACCATCGTGGCCCCCACTTTTGTGCACACGCATGAGGTTCTCCCACTGTCTTCCAGAAACCCACCTACTGGCTCGTACACTCTTTTATATAAGCGAGCCCACGTGACCTACTACGTTCACGCCACCGCCCCCGCTTGTCTTATACAGCGAAGGGTTTCTATAAGCCCCAAAGGCCTTGTGTCACCCGTTTCCGCGTTCTGTGCCTTACGGAAAAACCCTTCTTCTGTGGCGAGCTAATGCTAATCCTCTACCAAGCGTCCCCAAATAGATGCCACGAGGCACGCTGGCTAATACGTTACAATAGTCGCATAGTCGCAAAGTTGCTGCAGGAGGAAAATAAATTTTTTTTGCTCAGCAGAGATCAGTACTGTTAATTCACGTTGTAATGTATCTCATGCATACGTTTTTGGATCAATTTTCAGTGTCTGGGGAGCGAAATAAAACAAATAAGACTTTTTTGAATTAATGAGTTGAAATTTATTTGAACATCCAAAACGGTATTAAAATTTAAAAAATTAAAATTTAATAACAACTGATTTCAAATTGTGTGTCTGGGTTTCATTTTACTTAGAAAAAATCTGTCTTTTAGAACCTTCAGATTACTTGGTTATTAGTTCCTATAACTTATTACTAGTTATTATAAACATATCTACCGAAATTACACATTTCAACTGCTTTTTTTAAAAGTTTTTTTGAACAAATATATTAATTTCTTATGTAAATAATAAAACAATTTGTTGTTTATTGTGTTTCTGGAGAGTTTCTATGCTTCTGCAATGACTAACTTTTGAGTGCTTATTGCGGCTCAACCTTTCGGAATATCCCAGTAGTTTATTCGACAAAATATGCTTATACATATAAACACCGTTTTACTTATTAAAACAATGTATGTTTAAATTCGCTAATGAAGAATTTCTCTCCTTCTAATGCTGTATGAGAGCCCCCAAACAATACAGCTGAGGTATTACATAAGCAAGTGAGACGGGTTGTTAATCCTGAAGAAAATATAATTGAAGCTTTTTGTCATATTGAAGTAAAAAATTATTGATATAAAGTTAAAAGGTGTGAGTGAGTTACTAAAAACTTTTTATCTAGAATACGAGAAGGAAGAAAAGGAAACTACGGAAAAGACGTTTAATGAAAACAAGCGTGATAGAAAAAAAATGTAGAAGGCAGGGAAAGTACATTATATATCTGTGGGTCGGAGGAATAGGACACTATGTCCATTTTTGGCCAAAATAAGATTTTTGGTACAATAATATGAGCTTTTTGTCCTCTATCCAGAGATACACTTCACTTTGTCCTACATCTAATAATGGTGGAGTAACGGTGCTATAAAATAACACCAAGTCCAGTTTCACTTAGAGGTGTGCAAAGCTTCAAACAGCTCTCCTAAAAAATTTAGTACATATGACAGTGTCCTACACCTCCGACCCACAGATATATGAACGACCCATGTTGCAAATACTTGTGTTAGCAAAACTGTTATACCATTATCCGGTAGAATCTCCAGAGAAAAGTCATGTAAAATGTTCTTCACTATACTATTTACTTCTCCTATTTACAATAATATCCCGTTCGTTCTGAATGTATTATTAAATGAGGTTAATTTTCATGATTGGCATAGTTTTCGCCTCGATATTATGCAATATTTGAAAGTGATATAATTATGTTTTTTAGCATTCTCGTGAAAATAAAATAGTTTTTATTGGACGTATAAATGCATAATTTTGCATTTCATTATTAATTGACCATATTTTTGAAAAATTCGCAATTAACCAAATATAAAAGAAAATTGGTTGATAGTGTCAAGGATTTGTTGGATCAGTTTAGGACCGCTAGTTTTTATGACATATTAAAAAAAACATTGCGGAACTTTTAATGCAATCATAGTGCAATTTTCTTGAAAGAAGATATGTTGCTTAAAAAGTATATAATTTCCTATTCTATTATCTGGAAAACATATATTATTCAAGAAATATAAAATTGGTATGGAACTGTTCTCATTTTGGTCGTTAAAAACTGTCTCAACTTACAATAGATGCTGTGCCGTTCAAAGAAAAAACTATTCCAGCCATATAGTCATTTTTTGTTTTATATATTATACTCCCAGTTAAATGAATTTATAGTTTATATATTTTTGCATATATTATCATTTTCATGTAAAAAATATAAGCGCCCTAATTATTTCATCACAGTACGTCATCAACTCTCTTAATATTCAACTACTCGCAAGAGTAAAAATTTACCAAGAAACTTAACAAAATACGCATAAAACGTACCTAGAGTCTTCCTTCGGTCTTAAATGTCACTTTATTTACAGACGAATAATGAAAAGTTAAGGAATTTTTGGATGACAGTATGGGTGGGGTATTACAAAACGTCTCTCTAAGAAACTATAAATGATACTATGATTTTATAGACATACCTATGATACATGAACTGCTTCTGAATGAATCGCAATCTGAGTTTTTATTTGACTTTCACTGTGAAGTATAGACTTAAAGGAGAGTACATTTTTTCCCGCTGGTCCATCCGCAGATTTTCCACCTACTCCCAAACTCCCCATTTACTGTTTAATCGAAGACAATAAATAAGCCCAGTAAAGCACGTGCCAAAAGCGAATATATTGGCTGTTCGCGAGGAGAATAAGAGGAAAGCAAGCAATAAGAAAGAACTGGGCGAGAAGTGCAGCTGCGCTTCGTCGCGGGGGGGGGGGGGGGGGGCTTTCCTGGCGGCTGGCGATGACGGCCGCTGCCGAGGCCGAGCGCAAAAAATGCGCGTATATTATTGGAGGTGTGATTTGTAGGCAGTTAAGTCGTGATTGTACTGGCTCTTTCATTGGCACAATTTAGGCGTTCGGACTGCCGCGCCGGCCTCCAGCCACCCTCCCGCTGCCTCCGGCCACTTGTTAGCCAGGCGCCGCTCGCTGGGCATCGAAGACGGACGGCACGGGATTCTCGTTTCGGGCGCTCGTCTCTCTCTCTCTCTCTCTCTCTCTCTCTCTCTCTCTCTCTTCGGCTTTCTGTGCTTCTCACCTCGGGCTCCTCCTTCTCGAACTCTCCATAATCGTACTCCTTCTCCACTTCAATATCTCCTCCTCTTAATTATTTCCATACTTAAATTTTGCCTTCTCAGAATCGTACTTTTGTTTCATTCCTTCGTACTCATTACCATTGCCTCGCTCATCCGTCTTTCTCCCACCTCTTCCTTCCCACGCCTTCTCCTCTATTTTCCTATTTCCATCTCCTCCCATTTCTCCTCTCTGTTCCTGCCCTTCCTTCTCCTTTCATCAAAGCATCTCAGCTATAACCTCTTCCTTTTTCTCTCTACCTTCTCATCCTCCTCTCTACATTTTGCCCTCTTTGTTCAGCATCCTCAACGTATTTTCATATTAGTAATTATTTTCCTCTTCCTCCTCATATTTTCCTTACTTCCTCTTCTTCTCCTTCGTTTCTCTCTCTCACTCTCTCTCTCTCGTTTGGTTTCGCATATTTCTCTTTATGGAAGGGTACTCTAAATCTCCCTCTCCGTCTCCTCTCCCTCTACGTGCAATACGTCTAGTTCACTTTCTTAGAAATATGCGACTTTCTTTGTACCTATACTCGTACCTTTTAGCATATCATTATGTAAATATCATTGCGTTCTGGAACTTGGCACTATTCTCCGCTTCTGTATGTTCATGGGCCTCCCACATTTGCCTCGTCATGTGTTGTTCGTGCAGACTCTTAACATGACATCGACCTCGCTACCATGAATAGTTATGTTCTGTTCAGGCGGACAATAGTACCAAGAACAGTGGATTTCCAGATAGGAGCAACTGTCTACAAGAAAATGAGATCTTTGAAACATTTAATCGACAATATTCCATCGACCTTTTGGAGCTTATTTATCTTGCCGCATACTAATACTTGCCGCTAAATGTATTACGATACTTGAAGTACTAAATTCAAAGTATCAGTTTTCTAATACGTGTGAAAAAGGCGACTTTTTGGAATTTACAAATATCACGTTTTCTTATTTTATTTTTAGTTGCCGTGGTATTAATTTCATATATTATTCATTTTTATTTATCATATTATTTTCTGTTACATTTCACTACGTAATGAATAAACACGAGTAATTAATATGGATTTGGGTAATAATTCAGTTTGCAGAATTATAATCTCTTGAAATATGGAGTGAACCTTCGTTATGATCGATGTGCATTTTTCTCAAAATTTTGTTAGCGTTATGTATTTCCACAAGTATCAGCACAGAGCAAAGGGAAAGTATTAATATTAAAGCCTTAGAGTTTTCTTGGAAAAATACTGCGTCACTAGTGTTTGCTGATGAAGGCGTCCGTTTCTTAACGCATATTCTTCTATCATCTTTTCGGCGAACTTCCTCGACTTCCTCTTTTTATGACAGAATATAGCAAGTATGTCTTTGCCATACTTGCAATGAATTGTCCATGTTTGTCTGAAGTTCAGGAGGAATTGATTCGATGTGTTAATACCAATCGACTTAAATATCGATTTTTTGATATTTCCAACAATCTCGCTTCGATAAAAATATTGTGTGTCTTGTGAAGTCATATTTAAACAACACGAAATATTTTATCAGTGATTAGTGAATTATATTGAGTTTGAAACTTTTCAGATAACCACAATGTCTACGTTTTCTTCTTTATAGACGATAACAAATAATCCGTGTCATTAGATTGATTAATTCCTGTCTCCGGGCGCGTAAGGTGCTATGGCGTTAGTCTCGTAAATAAAGTGCATGTTTTCATCACAGGAGGTGGAGATGTTCTTACTCCTCTGGATGACGAGAACTGGCACCGACCTTCACGTCGGCATACGAGGCTATCCCTCATCCACGAATCTCCTGTGGCGTCGTTAACACGAGGGCCAGGACCGTTATGTCGGTGAAAGTGCGCTGCGGGGGAGGAAGGGGTTTATCCTGAACTTCCGGGATTTTGCGCTCTGGCAGTTGACGCAGACAGCGTGGCAGAGCCAAATTTAACCTTAGGTTGTAAACTCCTAGGAAGCTGGCCAGCGAGCCCTCGCTTACCGACAGCAGGCGAGCCTACCTGGGAATCTTGTGTGGTGGGGGTGTAGGCCACAACTATTTAACGCGGCGCTACCTGCGCCCGCGTTCTCATTCAGTTTACATGGGAGAGCGTAGTGCGAGGAGCGTAGGAGTGTGGGCGAGATGTCCGGAATGGAAGGGCCAGACGGTCTCGGGTGCTGTAGGCACACGGTCCGCCGCGACCGGTTTAAAATTTGGCGTCAGGCCATGTGACGGTAATTGTAACGAGACGGAAGTCCGACAGCTCGCATCACGCGTGGCTTTTTTTTTCTGCGGTAAAGCAGGGTACTGGAAGGAAAAGGTTACCGGAGTGTTTAAATTTAGCAATTTATTGCAACTAGTCTGTAACTTTTCAATATACAATTTTTATTTTTGTTATTTGAATTTATTCTTATTTCACTACGTCACACTCCCCTAAAAGGGAAACGGTCCCAGCGGAGAAAAACTCTAAAATACGGATTAGAGCAACCAACCGTAAGAATTATTCTACAGACAGGGGCTGACTTCTTCCTAGAAAACTAGCTAGTTCCTAGTGCCAAACATCTTGCCACAATCGGGGCTCGAACACTAGAATCTGGCTGTCAGAGCCCTGTAGTGACATTATATCGATGTCTAGGGCCACCTCATCCTGTCAGATGGTGCAACGAGATTTGGCATAGGAAGTAAACGAATTGTTTCAAGTTGAATATCCCACACTACTTCCCCACAAGGCTCCAAAAAATTATGTATATATATATATTATATATATATATATATAATATATATATATATATATATATAACATAAAATTTTATAGAAAATAGTAAAAGTTGTGGTGATGATGCCGATGTGACTGAATATAGTGTATACCACACGACAATGAGTAACTTATTTTGCCTGTGTCAGCTTCTGGCTTTCCAAGACAATAAGGCGATCAAGAAGCACGCGGGGGCGCGCCTCCGAGCACGCTCGTCTGGCATTCACAGGCACGCGTTCGCTCTCGCGCACGAGCGGCCGCTCTCGCTGCTCCCGGAGGAAGACCGGAAAACCCGTCTTCTTGAATTGAATTGTGGCGAGACTAAGGCCATGAGTCCCGCTCTTCCGTCTGACCACGCAAATTTCGCTACTCTCCTTTCACCAACTAGCAGGGAAATGAGGTATTTCTTGGGCGAGAAATAGGCGATTTGAATTTTGCTCAGAGACGTCATTTAGGCTTGAGGATCTTTTACATGCAAGTAAATCTACTAACATGGGACAGCCGGTTTTACTTCCCCTCCGAAGGAAGGCGTACGAAGATTTTTTCGCGTTTAAAAACCCACGGCTTCGATAGAGTTTGAACACACCAACTTGGGTTCAACAGTCCGGTACGCTAAACGTTACACCATCGCCGCGCGCTTTCGGGCGATCTTCGATCTTTGTCGAGGCGAGCGTTTTCATTGTTTCCCGTGACATATCAGACAAATGCTTTGCTTCCGAACTATACTGAATGTAACCTCCACCCCAAACGTTCACACGGTTTTTACATTTTCGACGTTAAAAATTATATTGAATGAATAAAAGAATGAACAACAGATATGCGTCAAGTTTTCTAGGTTGGTGGCTGTGATTGAATGAAAAATATATATTTTTACACTGGTACTTCGTACTCACATGCGGTGGAAACCTCAAACAATTTGTAATTAGACCACGGTTCATCAGTCCGAAAAATACATACACATATTGCGGCCAAATGTGAAAATATACAGTTTTTCTAGAAACAAACAAATAAATGATATAAATATATCCCTATTCAAATTCGACTAAACAATGATCCTACATATTTATTAGCTTTAACTAATCACGCCTACGAGGCGTTTACGACTAACACCCATACAAACATACTGACGTACACTTACCGTCTTTTCGTGAATTCTTTTACGTTTTGTAAAGTGTTCCAATCGGTACAATATCGATTTGAGGATCAAAATAATCGAACATGTTAGTAACTTCTAAGAGTTCTTTGTTATGTACTGACTTCTATTTGCTAGATTCTTCCCTTGGGTTTCTTTCGGGTAATAAATTAATATTTTCTGCAAGCCAGGCGTCTGAAGGACGTATACGACAAATTTATCAACGTCTATGTTTGTTGTTGTTCTTGAAGTCAGAGTCAGTGTTCACTAGTAAGAGTGTTGAGAATAGAAAGGCGTTAATTCTCTTTCCATCCTTCGGATTTCCGAGAAAATTTTCCGTTCCTAATCAAATTAACACCTTCATAATACGTAGCTGATCAGATTGCAATGTGTCAACAACTTTTGCTCCCTCCTACAAAGAAATTAATTAAAGGCTAAAATGGAGATCGTCTCTGTGGAACAGGCTTACAGCCTAATCCGTAATGTCATTGATATGAATTCTTCTGCCACACCTTTGGGTACCACATGGGAGAAAGCAATGGTGGATTCATGGGACCAAGCCATACCTTTCGACACAAGTCCAATTCACCAAGAGTCTGGAGGAGAGTTTCAGCGACTGACTGCTCTGAACAGAAGTTTTCCGTGGTTTCTCCAATGAACGAATGCCGGAGCACCACCTTAACAAACAGGCCACGGACTGCGCGCCGTCTTTCCTTCCTCTTCCTTGTCCTGTCCTCCCATTATTTACATTTACAGTCACTTCTCCATCACTCGGGAGATCAGTCGGGAGCGTGGTGCTTCTCCTGGCTGGGGCGGTGCACCTCCGGTGGGTGATAACTTGTTGGGGAAAACCGCGCCGGCAGAGTGTTGGTCGGAGTCGGATCTTGCCATCGGAGTGGATCGACATCATCTCCCGCGTTAAATCATGCACCGCACTTACGGGACTAATTACCTTAGCAGTTGAAGCGCCCGGAAACTCTAATCAATCAACGAAGAGAATTTAATGAAATTGCGACCGCCGTGAAATATTCTCCGGCTTCACGTCTGCGAGAAGCTGTCCTCACACTCCCCCCCCCAGCCGTTGCGGTTGACACATCCGGGCCACACGGCGGCGTGTTTCCCGTCGAGGACACTGTGATATTTCGGAGAACGTTGTCGTTGGGGTTTTCGTGCGGAGTCCCCCAGAGAAAGCAGCCAGCACACGCGCCGGGAAGGCTGTAGAGTTGCGCAATATCCACCGAGAGACACCTCCACGGGCGTCGCCGCGGTCCAGTTCCTGTACTTGTCAACGCGACATTGGCGGAGATCGGTATTTCTGGAGGAGCAGATAACGGATCTGGCAACTGTGCTTGTAGCAGCTCACGTGAATCGAATTGAAGAATTTCTGAATTCTCTGTGTCCTCCATGAAACTAATTTCATCCACAGGGTTTAGTGTGTGTTTAAAATCTGTTCCTCCAGAGGCAGATTGGTCGTTGAAAAATTCGTTGTGTGTAAGTCAACCACGGACGTGTTTCTCCTTTCAAATGATCTCTTTTATTATTTTCCTCTTTCCATTCTCTCGCTGATGAACGGGCATAAAGATGGACAGAAAAGGTAAATTGTGGAAAATGGAAAGTAATTTTGCTTTTGAATTATATTTATTTTAGTTCATATACAATTCTACAGGAATTCAACAACGATACATGTTAACAGAACTTTTCTGTTAACATGTATAATTGTTTCACAATTCTTTTATATACTTGCTGAGACCTTCACGCATAGTTCGAAGTTAATATAATTACTTTTATTAATGAAACAATTTTTAATAATTTGTTCTGCCCTGCATTCGTAAAACAGTCTTAATAATAATCTCTTCTAATTTCAGATTCCCATTCGTTTTCCGAATACTCGCAAATTTCTCAATAATTTTAAAAGCCCTCTTTATTTTCAGAATAAATCCCAGATGAAAACATAATACCAACCTAACATGCACTTTTTCATTTGTCAATGTTTGGAATGATACGACGTCTACTTTTGGTGTTTCCTTTAGGCCTCCTTGTGACACTTTTCGTCGTCTTTCTTCTACGCCTCCCGGCATGTGTAGCATGTGTCTCCCGGCATGTGTAGTAGGGTAGAGATTGAAAATGTGTGTAATGGAACAGAGAACAAGGATGAAGATGAAAAGATAGCGCGCAAATTGTGGACCATTTTTTTCGAATATTGCTCGTGAGAAACCACGGAAAACTACCGATCAGAGCAGCGAGCCGCTAGAACTTCCTTAAGACAACGGCTGAATAGCTATCGACATCGGGAATAACTGGGAAAGAATAATCTTGAGTATCCGCTTTCTTTTGCAGTGTTTGGAATTTTTAAAGAAGTACATTAATGAAAATATAATGCAAATGATATCAGATATTGCGTTGCATTTTCTTATTTTCCCACTTCTACTCGTAAGTTGTATTTTCGAACGACATAGCTGAACAGAAACACTAAATCGTGTGGAAACTTGCAAAAAACATATTTTCATTCTTTTAAGCATGATAATATAATTTACTTTTTTGGGATGTAGGTTAACAGGACATAAAACTCGTTCTTTATCTTTCTAGATGTTTCGTGAGTTTCCAAATTATGGATAGTTTTGCGTTGTATGGAAATGAATGCTATGAAATCTTCCAGAAGACGAAGAAGAAGTAAATAATGATTATAAATATATGTTTATAAAAATTTAAAGTGTGACTAAGTTCAGTGGAAAAGAGAATGCAGAAGAACCCCCAAGAGGGTGTTGGACTGCACGGTGGAACTGCTGGGTCGCTGAGTCGTTGTACAGGTACTGAGTACCTCAGTAGCTGTATCGTTGAATCGCTGAATTACTGACACGCAGAATCGCTGAGTCACTGAGTCATTGAATCATGGAGTCGCTGAGGCTCATACGCTCTGCACGCTGCATGACGTTAGTCGTGGATTTGCATAGTACTTATCAGGCAGACCGTGCGGTGCACCAGAGACATTTGCATGAAAAGAGAGGAACCTATTCGGACGCGATAGCGCCTCTGTTCACACTGCCTGCATTTCCTTACGACAGTGAGGAGAGGCCGTTCAGCTCCACCAATTTTCCCAAGAGCTATCGCGAGAAAGAAAAGAAACAAGTGACACAGAGACAGGGGGACGGAAACGGGCAAAGGAAAAGCACGGAGGGTTTTTGAAAAACTCGATCACGGTGTGTACTCTTTCCCATTCTAGAAAACAAAAGATTAATAGTGGCACTGGGCTAATATCTTTCTTTCTCGTATGTAGAAGTACATATTTTTACTTTCCCGTATACGTGCGTATATACGGACTAATACGCGTAATATAGGGAAAGTTATGTACTTCTGTGTAAAATCGATTTCGATTGAAATACACGTTTTGGGGTCCTCTGATGCCGGAAAAGTGTTTTTCTTCCAAACGTCCGTCTGTTGGTCCGTTTGTCTGGCATCTGTGAACACTACTAGCGTCTAAACAAGGATTTTTTTTCCAAATTGAAGAAACCCGTGTCGATCTGGCTCCAGACGAATCTTTGAGATTTTGAAAAAAGTCTTAAAAAGTTTTCGCTCCAATTGTTTTCTTTAAATTTATTTTAAGAACGGAGCAACATACACTTATAAACGTAAGCCTAGGTCTGATCTTCACTCTAACTTTTAACTCTGAATTTTAGAAAATTTCAAAAGCATGGGTTTTGATCGGTATCTTCCTACAGCTACAAAATTGAAGATGAGATTTTTCCCTCGAATACAACTTGTGTTCCATAATGAGTTCTCTCATTAAGGTCGGGTATATTCTTTAGAAATTTTAGTAGTTTTCGCGCAATGTTGCATGCAATATGTGAATTTTCAAAAATTACAAAAACATGACTTTCTCAAACATAGCTCCAAATTTTGTTTTCAAACTTTCGGTACGGATAGCGCTATGTATACTCTACAAAATGACATAAACGCCATATAGATCTATTCTTTTGTTTTTTAAAAAATTACAAAATTATAATTTTTTGACTTGTCTCTCATGTTGTTAATATTTGTGTTAGTGGCGATCTGATCACATTATTGTATTTATGAGTACTTGTACTTTAAATAATGCCATGTACGTTTCTCGAAAATTCAACGTTTTTTTGTGAAAACTAGCTCAAAATTACGCATTTTCAGAAACGCCTTTTTCTCAAAAACGGCTCCAAATTTTTCTTGAAAGAATTCAAAAATATAGTGGTAATTGCACACTTTAATATGACTTAAAGTTTATCTCGGTGTATTTTTGGTTTTTTCAAAAATTTCAAAAATGTAAATTGTTTGAAAGATCTCTCTCAACGTTGATATGCATATTTTCAACAATGTTTGAACACTATTGTATATGTGAATTATAGTAAACGATATCATAGTTAACGACGGCATCTTGCTGGGATCTTCCTGGCATCTTTCAGCCCAGCTTTTGTGTTTCCGCAGCGCGTCGTCGTGATCCGGGTTAGCGCAACCTTTGTTCTTGGATATGTCATCCAGCGCGCGGCGCCCTGGGGCATCGGACGCGCAGCGGCAACGGGTCGGGGCTTCCCCGCCGGCGCAGCGCCCAGCTGCCCTCAAGGCCGACCGCCACCCAGTTGCAGGGACGTCAGCATCGGCACGCGGCAGAAGAAGGGCGGGACCAGATGAGGTTCATGGGGCTCATGGCGATCTTTTTAAAATGGTTAGGACTCACGTTAGGGTTCCTCCTTCAGGTTTCTTCGCCTTCGTCTCCGTGTCCAACTCTGCACCTGCCTTCGCCTCTTCCTTCGTCTCTGCCTTCGTCTCTGTCTTCGTCTCTGCCTTCGCTTCAGCCTTCGCCTCACCCTTCGCCCCATGCTTTCGCCTCTGATTTCGTCTCTGCCTTCGTCTGTGCCATCGTCTGTGCCTTCGCATCTGCCTTCGCTTCTGCCTTCGCCTCTGACTTCGCCTCTGCGTTCGCCTCTGCGTTCGCCTCTGCGTTCGTCTCTGCCTTCGCTTCAGCCTTCGCCTCACCCTTCGCCCCACCCTTCGCCCCATGCTTTCGCCTCTGATTTCGTCTCTGCCTTCGTCTCTGCCTTCGTCTGATGCCTTTCGTCTGTGCTTCGTCCTCTGCCTTCGGTCTATGGCCTTCGTCCTCTGCTCGTCTCTGCCTTCGTCTCTGCTTCGCATCTGCCTTCGCATCTGCCTTCGCTTCTGCTTCGCCTCTGACTTCGCCTCTGACTTCGCCTCTGACTTTCCGCCTCTGATCTTTCGGCCTCTGCGTCGCCTCTGCCTCGCTTGCAGCTTCGCCTCACCCTCCGCCCCTGCTTTCGCCTCTGATTTCGTCTCTGCTTCGGCTCTGCTCGTCTGTGCCTTCGTCTGTGCCTTCGTCTCTGCCTTCGTCTATGCCTTCGTCTATGCCTTCGTCTCTGCCTTCTCTTCTGCCTTCACCTCTTGCCTTCGCCCCTGTCTTCGCATCTGCTTTCGCCTCTGCCTTCGCCTCTGTCTTCGCCTCTGCTTTCGTCTCCGTCTCAATGTCATGTCTCTGTCTTAGCGTTTTGTCTCCGTCATCTCCCTTTCAGTTTTCGTGTCCGCCTCTATCAATGTCTGTCTTCATCTCCTTCCCTTCCCCGTGCAAGCCAGCGCACCATTCCCGCGGCCTTGAGGCGCTGCGTTGGAAAGTGGGGTGAGGGTGTGGGTGGGTGGCAGGACGACCACTGCCGTATCGCGTCACCCGCCGCGTCCTTGCGACCAACGGACCTCGCGGCGCCAGATGACTCCGGCGCCATTTAGCGATTGTTTGTCCTTAATCTTTGGATTAAAGTGACCGCTCACCTCGATTAAGCGGTCGCCTCAACTATCAGCAATTTTTAATGGAACCTTCTTCATAAGACACTTGTAAATATTCTCTATTTTCGGCGGTCACCGGGCTAAGCGACCAGGCATATTTAGTATATTGACCTTTATTGCGCGATTACATTCTATTCCAAGTAACAACAGATGATTTTAATAAATTTCTCTTAATAAAACAACAAACCGTTCATTTCTCCCATTTTGAGCCTTCCTATGGGTTGCTAATTCGTGGTTCCCTTTAGTGCGAATTTGTTACAGCTGCGTTCGCGAATCCGATCGGAATGTCATTCGCAGTCTTCTTTGTCAGATGACCGTGATGTAAAGTTGTTACAGAATACGGATTGCTGCAAGACATATAGTAAATGTATTCGCGTTTGCTTGTTTGTAAGGCGATGAGGGAAAGCGACTTTGTCGAAAGCATGTGAATGAGCGAAAATTCTAAGGTACGTTGTGATTGGCCACAAAGAGGCCACGTGATCCTAAATACCTACTTTAAATTGTATTTTGCCATTACTCGTAATACATATGTTAATAAGAACTTGAAAGAACAGATACACGATATCATAGCGATTAGCACAATTCGATATAATTTTCGCTTCCAGAAACTTACGTAACTTAATTATCCGACTCCATGAAACCAAACTTTTGTGCCAGAAGCTTTGTAAGCGTATAAAAAAAGTCAATTTCACCGTTTTTTGACGATTCCCGATCACACAGATACCGGGCCTTGCAGCAAGTGGAAGCTGTTTGTGGAGCGCAAGTAGACGGAAACTATGGGTTTTTTTTAACCACGTGGATGTTGCTTAGTTGAGTTCATTGTACTTTCCCCTATGAACATCTTCCCATCTATAATCATTCTTCTATCATCATCGAATACGTCTGACGATCAGACATATAGTAAATGTATAGTAATGTACGTGTAATGTAGTGTAATTGTATTAATATTGTAAATGAGTTCTTACTAACGCAATTTGTTCTTGTAAGAGGTGTGGTAGTAACTAAATAAGCTTCTCCAGACACAGCAAGCCTCCAGTGTTGTATATGTAAATATTTTCATTTTGTAGAAAGTATGGCTTACTTTGTTACTATGTAAGTCTTGTTCATATTTATGAAGAGCTTGGATCAGTAACAGGACGAGACACTACGACCAAACCGAGAATTTAGCATTTTCGAACAGCGCAGGTTTTGCACTGGTTGAAGTCACTTATCTTGGTACAGATTATATCACGTGATTATATCACGTTTATATAGTATCGTAGGCTTTCACGGCCGGACTCAATAGAAAGTAGATTTTCCGAGCTGGTAGGCCGTGGTCCAGTTGGCATTGTTGGGCCAAACGTTTGACCCAACAATGCCAACTGGACCACGGCCTACCAGCTCGGAAAATCTACTTTCTATATCACATTTAGTTTCAAATGTTGAATAATTTGTAAATCAGCTTCTATAATCAAAAGTAAATTAATATCTTTAAATTACGTGCGTCAATGTGAGTTGCGTCATAGGTCTTTTTAATGATTATGGTGATATGTGTGTCGTCACTATGATACAAAGCTGAGAATCGTGTATTTGCATCGTGCACAATCGAAGGTCTGTAAACTGGAAAAACCTAACTGCAAAAATATCACTTAAAATGTGTGGCCTTGGCACAATGAGATTGCGAAGACGTCATTTTCCGGTTCGGTGCAACTCCTGGAAATTTGTTAATAATCGGAGATCCTGAACAGCTTAATTGTTGAGCGTGAGAATACAGTCAATAAGCTAGAGAAAAACTGCCAAGACTAACGCCTGGCGGCAGGGAGCGAGACAGAAAGAGAGATCAAGAAAGAGAGAAGGAGAAAGAGGAAGAAAGAGAGTGAGAAAGAAAGAAAAAGAAAGATAGAGAAATAAAGAAAGTCAAAGAGAGGGAGAAAAGGGTTTTGATTATCGAAGCTGAACTCAACTTTGCTACGAAAACGGATTACCTTGAATATAAAAAAAATCTGTTCCCTGGGAATAAATGGACGTCGAATTCTTTAATACAGAACCGATTACCTGTTTGAGATTTCCCGCTAATTAACACTCTTTAAATGCTCTCCGAGATCCATACACAGCTAGTAACGAAGAACTGAAGAGAAATTAGCATATCGTATGTTCATGAGAAACGCACTAAGGAAGTGTACATTTCTTATAAGAAACCTGACTGCATATAATAGTGTTTTAGATTATTTTTACTTTCACAGGTTATACTTGGTCATTAGCTTCATATTCAGATACTTAGGTGTCAAATATTTATTCAAATCGAATTTTAAAAATATTATTTACATCTAATGTATTAAAAATATTGTTTACATAATTCACTTACATAATAGCGACGTAACGGAAATAATTATTTCCATCTTTAGCATTGATTGAAATTTTTAGAAACTCCCAGTTTGAAAATGATACAAGAACGATCACATGACGATTCGTTTATGAATAAAATTAATCAGTTATTCTGCTCTTGCGTAGTAAGGCCTGTACTATGAAGTGTAGCTACTTAGGCGAAGAAACTATGTGGAACGCCGGTCAAGTAAGATCAAATACTCGTTCGATAACACATTTTCCAACAGAGAATTTCCAAAAAATTTATCCAAGCGTGAAGATGAAAATAATTATTTCCGAAACGTCGCGATTATGAAAGTTACTTAACAGTGTGCATGTTTTTCCGTAAGGCAAAAATACAAAATTTCCAGTAACATTCTTCACATTGTTCACATCTAAAATAATGCACATTGTTTTAGTTATTATATATTTTCGTCCGAACTTCAAACTTTTCTTAGAGTATTGTATATTCATCCTTATTTATATTTTCTTAGGAGAAGGTTTGGGAGGTATGGGGAAGCCAAGAATACCATTTAATTTTTAGCAAAAATATCGCAGTTTCATTTCGTCTGCACGGCAATCTCTGAAACAAATCTATGTATTTATCTAGCTTGTATTTTTACGTCTCTATAGAGGTAATGACTGCAACAATTTGTGTCATATTATCATAAAACTGTTTCTACATGCATGTCTCATTGCTGGTTGGTTAGGAATATATTAATAATGTACACGTTTAATAAGATATATTTTGAGACTTCTGGAAAAATTTTTAATGAAATGAAAATGTGAATAGAAAATTTTAAAGTACTATGTATTTTATAATAATTATAATTATTGTTAATGAACTGGTATAATTATTATAACAGTTGCTTCTAATCCGTATCCCTGAATACGCCTTACATTTACAATATCTGGTTTCTACAGAATACTTTTGAAAGTTTTAATTTTTTCTGTTTTTTATAAGCCTATTATTGATCATAATGAATAGATTAAAAAACATCTTTGTAAAAATGCAACGTACCCTTTTATGAAAAAAGGAACGTCAGTACTAACAATTCTTACAGTCCAAATGCATTCTACAGTTATGTAACACTACTCCAGTTCGCACCATGTTAAACTGAATGGGGATGCCTCCGCTCGCATCGCCCCACCGCCCAACTTCCCACCTCCTACGCTTCTCCCAACCCAACCCATACAACCGCCGCCCTCACACCCACACCCCACACCGCCCACACCACTCCACCTCCTTCCCTGCCCATATCGCCCCCCACCTTCCTCGCCGTTCTCAGCCCATCACCGCCCCCACCTCACCGTTTCTATCTCTGCCCCACTCTCACTATATCAGCAACCTCCTACATTCCCTGCCCGTCTCATCGCCCCAGCTCCACCACCCCTCCCACCGTCTTCACCGCCCCACAATCTCCACCATTCAAACCCATATCACCGCCCACCCCACCCTCACCTTTCGCATCCCCATCACTCGCTCCGCCACCAACCCCCCACACGCTGTCCACCGCCACCACCGTCGCCACCGCTGCCACCGTCGCCACAGTCGCCAACGCCCCACCGCCTCCGCCGCTACCACCGCCACCGCCACCGCCACCGCCGCCGCCTCCGCCTCCGCCTCCGCCTCCGCCTCCGCCTCGCCTCCGCCTCCGCCTCCACCTCCGCCCTCCGCCTCCGCCTCCGCCGTCCGCCGCCTCCGCCTCCGCCTCCGCCTCCACCGCCGCCTCCGCCCCCTCCGCCTCCGCCTCCGCCTCCGCCTCCGCCTCCGCCTCGCCTCCGCCTCCGCCTCCGCCGCCGCCTCCGCCTCCGCCTCGCCTCCGCCCCCCTCCGCCTCCTCCGCCTCCGCCTCCGCCTCGCCTCCGCCTCCGCCTCCGCCTCCGCCTCCGCCTCCGCCTCCCGCCTCCGCCTCGCGCCGGCCGCCCTCCGCCCCCCCTCCGCCTCCCCACCCCCTCGCCTCCGCCCCCCCTCCCTCCGCCACCCCCTCCGCCCCGCCTCCGCCTCCGCCTCTCGCCTCCGCCTCCCTGCCTCCCCCCGCCGCCGCCGCCACCGCCCTCCGGCGTCAGCGACAACGCCGCGACGCCCGTCACCCCGGAGCCGCGGGCGTCGGAGAGGTCGCTTTGTGAGCAAACGTGAAAAAAAGTTTGGATGCAGCGAGGTACGACCGAACCACAGGTTGGAGAGGGGACAGCGCCACGGGGAATTATGTAATCGAAATAACAGCATGTTATTACCGGTGTTGCGTTCTTGCCTTTCTTTTCTTGGAGTTCCCAGCTCGTGGCAGGGCAGGCGGCGCGCGGGGCGGGGCGCGGGGAGGACTCTCAGCCGCGCGTGCGGTAAGGCCCCGCTCGGTGGCTTGCGGTTTCGTTTCGAATCTCGACCAGAAATGCCCCCAGGCGCCGCAGGACGCAGCCCGCCGAAGATCAGGCCGGCAAGCACGTATTGCGCCGCGAGATCCGCAGTTGGTGCGTAGCTCCGCCCAGTTATGTTTACTAGGCTATTTCCTGGACGAGCCGCGTCACTACATGTGGCTAACGTTTTCGGCCAGCATTGGTCTTCTTCAGAGCGTACGTCTGGAGAGTTTGCGTATTCGCCAGTCAGTAGTTACGCGCTGGGTTGTAATGTGTGGGATGGATTAGATTTCTTAAACGATCGCTTCGTGAGATCACTAACAGCCTACATAAACACCCAATACTTTTTCAAATTTCACGGTTCAGGTAGTTGTGGTGGCGGGACGCCTAGACGTGTTGGACGGCGGGAAAGCAGGGATAACAGAGGCGGCAGTCGGAAGAAGGCAGCGAGGAGGTAGACGGAAAGGAAGCCAGGGTGAGGACGGCGGATCCGTTGTGGTGATATGGGCAACGGGAACAGAGACATGTGTTGAGTCGGGAAGCGAGGAGAATAGGACGGCAGTTTTGTATTGGCGAGTTTACGGCAGCAGACAAGCGCAGCTGCAGGACTTGGAGAGGGCCAGTCAAAGGTAGAGCGAGAATACGCACGATGGAACAGGGCGCGCGGCACCGTTCCGCAGGAAGCACCGACACGGCAGACCGCCCCAGAGCCTTAGATAAAATGCGCATATGGCTGTAGAAGTCTGTGAGGACCTGCTGGGACTGAAATTAAAGACGACAGCTAGCAGGTATGCGCGGGCCAGCAATATGCGGTCCGACTGAGAGCAGTAGACGCAGAGGCACGAGAGCGATGTGATAGGGTCGACGGATGGAACGCGAGGCGGGCCAGGCTGCAGGGACAGGGTGGGAGAACGCAGAGACGAGTGAGTATAAACGGCGGGACTGCGAGACGAGGCGGGACTGGGTGCGGAGCAGCGGGTGAGGGCGGCGAGGCAGCGGGCCGTGGAACAGGGGAGTGGCGGAAATAAACGGACGGCCCGGCATAGACAGCGGGGAGGCGGGCGCGGCGGGACGGGGTGCGGGAAACGACAACGAGGATTATGACGCGGGAGGCGACGGGTCAGGGCGGTTGCGGCGGAGACGGGCCGCTGGCGGGCGAGAGCGAAGCGGCGCGCGGGATGAACGACGGCCGGCGTAGACAGCGAGGCCGTGAGGCGGTGGGCAGGACAGGGGGTGCGAAACACGAACCTGGTGGATGGGGCGGGCAGCGGGGACGCGGGGGAGACGGGCCGCTGGCGGAGAGGAAGCGGAGGAGCGGGAGCGGGGATGGAACGACGGCAAGGCGTAGACAGCGAGGCCGAGGGTGGGGCCGGGGACAGTGGTGCGGAACGACGGAGACTGAGGATGGCGTGAGGCAGCGGGGACCGCGGGAGGACGGGGCCGCTGGGGAAGGAGGCGGAGCGCGGGATGGAACTGCCGGCGTGGCACAGACAGGAGCGAGGGGCGGCGGCGGGACAGTGGGTGCGGGAACGACGAGACGTGAGGATGGGGCGGGCAGCGGGACCGCGGAGTGGACGGGACCGCTGAGCGGCAGCAGGGAGCGCGGGAGAACGCTCCGGCCCGGCATAGGACAGTCGAGCCGCGGCGCGGTAGGCGTCGGGACAGGGAGTGCGACGACGGAGACTGAGATGGGCGTGAGGCACGGTTGAGGGCGGCGGAGACGGGGCCGCTGGCGGGAGAGGAGGCGTGAGCGGCGGCCTAGCAGGTCCCGTTCGCGAGGTGGAGGCCGCCGACGTCGGTCGCGGCCGCGAATGTACCGGGCGTCGTCTTGCGAGCGGCCCTCGCCCGAGATGCAATTCGCTCTAGAGGCACGGACGACTGCAGCTGATGCGCGAGACAAATGATCTTTCGATGTGAAAGGCAAAAACGTAAAAAAAAATATAAAAACGGAGCTTTTTCGGAAATGTGACCGCGAAAAAAACCTGCAAATCCGAGAACGTCTAATGTGATTATAATTAATAAACGTAAATCATGTAATGTATTTTTTTCTAGGGGCGCGGAATTAATTTTTGTTTAATTTCATTAAAATTTAGACTTTAAATATGTTTGTTACCGCAATAACAACTTTCGTTTCTTTGATTTATTTTGGCGTTAGTTTTAACAGTTTTTATGAATGTATAAGCACATGTGTTTCAGTGTGAAGCTCGTAGTTACAACTGAATGTGATCGCTTGTCAACGGTTAGCGAACCGTTTGAGATAAGAACATTGCTGCGACGGGAATTCATAGAAATATCGGCAGTATCATTTGTCTTTCCACGTACAGGACAGGTACAGACTAATACATTGAAAAGGCTTCAGTTTCTCTGCACAAACTGCACCTCGTGCCATTTCAATGTACACCCAACGGCAATGCGTCACAACATTTTAGTCATTTCTGTGACTCTGAAGTCGCTCTTCATTTTTTATAACTTTTGCGGAAAACAATACTTTGTCGCACATAAAAACATTTTCGAGAATTCTGGATATGTAATAGGATTGTTTGTATAGTGCCATTTGTATTGCGTCTGTATTCCGGGTCATAATAGTAGTTTATGCAATTAGTTTATAATGTTAAGTTTTATTGCATGAGTACATGTTTTGAAAACGAGTGACGTTAGGAGCGAGTTTTCAAATTTGTACATTATAAACCCAACATTATAAACGAGTTTTGTACTATCTTTTTGTATAATTTATAAGAGAATCAAACTTAATTTTGCCAAACATCTTCCCTGTGACGACTCGAGTATTTGACATCGTGGGAGTAAACAGTGGTCGGCTGTTCCGTTTAGCTCTACCTCCCCCAGATTCTCTCGCTCCGATTGTCTGAATGTGTGATGACGCAATCATTAGTGACATAAAATCTAATACATCATTTCTGCCGTAAAATGCCCGATTATGAACGCTTTCTTGCAACAGAAAAGATTCTTTTATAATGCTGGAATACAAAAAAATATGTTACATGCCTGCCTCGGTATGTTCACGGCGAAATCTTAACTTTTTAATTCCCCGCTCGAGTTACTCTCACATACATACAATCTAATGCCATTTAGTTGCTCGCATACACCTCGCAGATTGCCTTGTATCAAATCCTTCACCAAGGTAACTATTGCCTACATGTATTTATAGTACGACCATTTATATCCAAGCAGTTTCTGCACCTAACGCTAAATATTATGACTTCTGCTTACTTATTTGAAGACTCATTATTTCTGAAGTTTATGATTAATGAAACTATTTATTTTCTTGTTTATTTATTTCATATTTCTCTGACGTTCTCATTATACTTTTTAAGAAAGGTGGTTTTGATTAATATTTTTGGTTATCATATCTGCTTCCTTTTCTGTATTGCTGTTTGGTATTTGTAACTTCCCTGTTACAGCCTAAGCGTCATTTAGACAGATTGTTGAATTTGTGATTCTGAAAAGCGACTAAATTTGACTCGATGCGCACGAAACCATTGGTACGCAAAGTGCAAAATTTGTTAAGAAAACGCAGTTATAGCTCAACTGATCAGTTTCTCCTTGGGTAGAAGTAGACAAGAAATCAGTGAAAATAAAAACAGTGTATGTGTTTGAGAAAAATAAATTATTTTGAGGGGGAGCTGTTCGTAATATGATGATTGATTTGTGGGAAAGATGATTCAGCAAATGCGTAATGATTCAGGTTTTTCCGACCCTCTCACTCTAAATTCTCCAAAATTGATTTTACTGGTCATTGTCAGAAAATACCTCCTACCTCACGACAGTACTCACACTAAAGGAGAGGCCAAACCACCATGTCCAAGGAGATACTTCGAGAAAGGCTTGTTATCAGAAGTTGGTTGATAAGATGGCATCTGGAGTGAAATGTCAGGCCGGCGTGAGGGTGGAGCGGGGATAGTGTGAGGCTGACTTGAGGGCGGCGAGAGGACGGCAATAAGATGCTGAGAGGAGCATGGGGGAAACAAGAGGGTGATGAGAGAACCGAGACAGTGGTGTGAAGGCAAAATGTCTTGAGAGCCATAAATGCCTATTTCACCAACGGTTGTTAACACACTAACGAGACAGATGTTAACGGACGGTTAGAAAAAAGTTGCGTTTCAGCAAACTAAAACGCTCGCTAAACTTCCGTTAAAGTTAACGGGCAATCTCAGCTTTGTTAGAACATTTAACGTCTGGTTCGTCCGACCATTCGAGAAAATGAAATTTTCAATTGGAACGCACGTTTCAATTGAGATTCCGATCTTGCAGCAAAATCTAACAACTTTGAACTGAATTGTTTTGAATGGGCATGGCTGAAGGGGGAGATGGGAAAAACACCACAGCTTCACTTCATAATAAGTATGCAACAAACAATATCATCAATTCGTAAACGTAATTCCTTTTTGAATCTGAGGTAAATTTATTAAGTATGTAATACGTAATTTTTTTGGCTTTAAATATCTTTTGAAGATGTTAGTAGTATTTGTGTATGCTATTTTTGTGTTTTACTTTTCTTAAAGAATTTTTAATCAGTTACAAATTAATATAAATATGTTTCTGATTGAAATAAATAAAATTTCAATAAACACAAATAATAAAGTGTTATTAAAACATACGTTTACTCTCTAAGGTAACATCCAATTCCAGCGAAACATCTTATTTAATTGTGTTCATTGAAGTACATTTAATATTAATGTCATATAGAATATACACAATATTAATTGAACCAACCGAAACAAATTATGTTCATCACTAAGTCTCCAATTCAATGCCTTCTATGTACAAGTATTTTAACATTTTCTACAGTAATGAAAGTTAATGCACAATTAACTAACCGAGGCCTGGGAATTACAAGGGTTAATTTTAACGACTCGTTTACTAACGTCTCGTTAGCGTAGTATGTTGGTGATACCGGCCCTACGGATGGCGAGGGCGGCAAGGCGTGGAGGCCGACAGCCTGAGGTTGCGCGGTTGAATGCTTTTACATGCGTGGCGAGGGTAGGAGTTCGCGAGAGGGCTATGCAGCCACGTGCGGGCCAGCCGGGGGCCAGCGGGGGCCGCGAAGACACGTCATGGTCGCCAGCGGAGAGCGCTCCAGGGTGCCAGCGGGCCAGCGGAGGCGGAGGTGGAGGCTTGAGCAAGTAGTGGGTGTCGGCGTTGGCCGAAGGGGGTCGGACCGCCAGGGGGGCGCCGAAGACGCAACCTCACCGTTGGTCCATTTCCCCGGGGGGGGGGGTGATAGAGAGGCCGGCGCGCTCGAGCCCCGGCCGCCCCGCCCGGGGAGGGAGACGGGCGCGTGGAGAGAGCCGCTGGAGACGCCAGGCGGGAAGAGCAGGCGGCGCGCGAGAGACGGTGGGCCCAACAGAGGCGGGGAAGAGCGCGCGAGCCGGAGTCCAGAGAGGCGGACCGCACGAGAGGGTCCGCGCCGCAGCAGCAGGCGGGCGCGA
>BOPP01000137.1:2164003-2175916 GCA_017312745.1 Gryllus bimaculatus | reverse complement strand
TTTTGTTCTTTCCCTGAAACGAACAACTTCAACAGCACGGAAACCACAGCGCTATTGACATTTCCCGACACCTAAGTAGGGCACACCGGCGGCGCCGGATTTTATACCAAATACCGGAGCGCCCCTGATCCAGGGCGTAATCTGGCGGACGTCTGATGTACGAGCGGCGGAAACACACGGCCTTAAACGAGTTCTGCGCTGAAAGTTCGGTACAGTCTCCGAAGACTTTCCCTCGGCTCCCGCGCCGAACACGACTAGGCACAAAGGCGCGCGGCCTGCCGCGCGGCGCGCCCCCCCCGGAGCCAACGGTATGGCCAGGCGGCGCGGGCGCAGTTGCGGGATGGGAGCAAAAGCGGGAGCGGGCATGAGAGCGGGGGCGACAGTACGCAGCGGGGAGCGGGAAACGGAAGTTAGCGAAGCGCCGGCAGAGAGGCCGTCGGGAGAGGCGGGGAGAGAGCGCGGGAGAGAGGCGCGGGAGAGAGGCGAGCGGAGCAGAGGGCGGGGAGAGAGGCGCCGGGAGGAGAGGGGGTGTAGAGAGGCGGCGGCTCGAGGCGCCGCCGGGGAGGGAGAGGCGCGTGGAGAGAGGCCGTGGAGAGCAGGCGGGAAGAGGCGGGAGAGGGCGCAGAGAGAGGCGGGGGCCAAAGAGGCGGCGAGAGAGGCGTGCGAGAGATGCGGGAGAAGAGGCGGCAGAGGGTGAGAAGCGGGGCAGTAGCGGTAGGTTGCGGCGGCGGGGAAACCGGACCAGGAAGTGAGTGGGTTGAGAGGCGGAGAGCGGGAGGGGTGCGGGGGTGAGGCGGAGAGTGCGGGCTGGGAGCGGTCAGGAGGTAAGGCGCCGGCGCGTTTAGGTGCGGGGGCGAGTTATCGGAGCGAGGCGGCGTCGAGATCCAAGCGTGAGCGAGGACGGAGTAAGCGAGGGGGACGCAAGTGCGAGCGTGGGGTTCCGAGCGGGCTGGGAAGCGCTACTAGTGGACAGCGGCGAGATGTGAGACGCAGGCCCAAAGTGAGGCGGATGCATGAGCAGAAGGAAAGGGGGGAGCAGGGCGGCGGCGGAGCGGTACGCGCTCACACCCCGCCTCTCTCCCCGCCTCTCTCCCCGCCTCTCTCCCCGCCTCTCTCCACGCCTCTCTCCCCGCCTCTCTCCGCCTAACTTCCCTTCCCGCTTCCCGCCTCGTACTTCGCCCCGCTCTCATGCCCGCTCGCCGCTTTGCTCCCCATCCCACTGCGCCCGCCCGCCTGCCATCACCGTTTGGCTCCGCGCCGCGCAGCGCCGCGCCGCTTTGCCTAGTCGTTTCGCCGGGAGCGAGAAAGTCTTCGAGGACTTACCGAACTTTCACGCAGAACTCGTTTAAGCCGTTGTTCTCGCCGCTCGTACATCAACCTCCGCCAGATTACGCCCTGGGATCAGGGGCTCCGGTATTTGTTAAAATCGCGCCGCCGTGTGCTACTTATGTCGAGGAAATGTCAATATGCGCAATTGTGTTCCGTGCTTTTGAAGTTGTTCGTTCAGGGAAAGAAGTGTCTTTGTATAATAATTTCCGAGTACGTAGGGCAGCGGTACCAATAATAACTATTGTTAACTTTTTGATCTTTAGGGAGGAGGCAATACAAAAATTAAATGTAAACATTTGTAGAGTGCTTTTAGAATGTAAATAATACATTATTACACAGATATGTATGTCTTAGATTGTTATCTATTCGGCGCTACATTAAAAATACTTCCAAAACACGTTTCTTTCTCGAGGGTGTTGCAAATCTGAAAGGGCCTTTAACTAATATTCACGAACTCGTAAGTAAGCCGAAGTATCACAACCTTCACAGATCTTTTTCCATTTGAACGTTGCATACGACTGGACCATTGAATTACAATGTGCAATGATTATCACAATACTGCAGTAATACATTTTTCTGTCAAATATGGGCATCCTATGAGATTAAAATCCTCATTGAATTACGTCGTGCAATTGATATCAGAGATAATACTCTACATTGGCACTCGTTCAAACATATTAGAGTTGCATCAGATAGACTTGTAGCATTAAAATACACAGTTCATTACGTATCGTATATAGCGTTGCAATTTTTCGATTTCATATGATGTGTTTATAAATTGCCAAATTTCCAACACTTGTAGCATTAAAATACACTGTTTATTATGTATCGTAGATAACGTTGCAATTTTTTGATTTTATACCATGTGTTAATAAATTGCTAATTTACGAATAGATTGAATAATTTATACTTGAATAGTCACATGTAGGCTCTACGCACAAGTGCGCAATACAAAAAGCGATATCGATGTTTCAACCAATGAATTCGACTATGCTGGTTCCCGCGGTATTTATGCATGAAATAAATACTAAAATGAGTTAAGGGTAGCCGAACGTTAGTAAAGCAAAATACAGACTGAAGGACGTAATTTTACGTTGAAACTGCGTATGATACTGCGTAATTCAGGTAAATCTAAATAAATAAAATGTTACAGTGACAATGATTTATTAATTAATGGATACCAAAATAATGGAGCGAGCTGCATCATAAAATAAGATTAGACGTAAATATTGGAAATGAATTTTCAAAATTGTCATCTATCCTTAACCTATTACAATGGCGCGGCATTATATAGTCCTACGTCACATCAAGCTTCCGACAAGCCTACTAACGTACTCGCTCTATCGATTATTACATTTTGTGTAAATACTGAAATGCTTGTGCAACAAATAACAAAACACTATTAAACGAAACTATTTGTTCTATTCTCGGAGGTGAGCAACTAACTGAAAATATTATCTCCCTATTTCTTAAAATGAATTCGAAGTGACATAAGTCCGTAACCAAACTGCTCGTAGAATACAAAACAAGGATCCCAGGCGTCGATAAACAAATGAACAACATCGGGTAAGTTAAACGTTTAATTGAATATAGGGAATTAGACTAACAATACAAACATGGTATCTGAATTCTTTTCCTTATAGAGAATTCTTTTGAAATCAAATTCAGCATCGAATATAAGATAACACAACTGACGGTTTGATGATGTATGTTTTGCATTACAGATGGAAGTAATGGCACAAATGACCTTCACCTCGTTTCGTATTCGTACGCGACCTCGCGCATCGTGTGTGCAATACGCAGTACCGCAATGTCTGTTATTAGACGAATTTTAATCAGGCTCGCTTGCTCGTTTCATTCCAGGCGAGGTGTTCCCTACGGAGATATCCATATGCATACTTGGAAAGGCCAGGATGGAATTAGAAATACTGGTTGCGCCCTATCATTTGGCAGTACGGTATCAGCTGTTACAGCAGACAGCAAACTCTGGCAGGGGACACCGAGACACCTGCTCGACTTTATGCTGAGTACTTCCAGGTAAAGAAGATAGAGTTGCTTATGCGAGAAGCCACCACCGCGACAGCAATGAGTTCAAAAGACATCTCACATCCACTCTCGCGGTTCGGGCCCGTTGTGGAAGTAGACGGGGAGCATCTGAGACTTAGTTTGATTTTTTTCGTGCGCGTCAACCTCTATGATCTTTGTACCATCATCAGGATATTCACTACAATATATTGGCATAAACAAAATAGATGTTAAGATACCCGCACTCTTTGTATTGTTCCTTAATACTGCCAGTATTGTGTTTAAAATTACTGTTGTTATTAGCTTATAGTGTATTGTGCTTCTCTGGTGTAAAAATTATTGTATATTTTTGTAAAGTGCTACTGTAAACTAAACGTAGCTTTCTGTAACGTTCCTCAAATAACTTCACTTTTTCGCCTACTTCTTCTTCGTCCTTTTCTTCGCTTTTTTTCTCTTCCCTCTCCCTCACAAACTTTATCATTTATACTTTTTGACCCCTTCCCCTGTACGCCTTTTCTTTTCTCTTTCACGAAACTTCCCTTTCACTACTCAGTATAACATACTCAGTTCTATGAATGTTCGGCCCTAAGCCGCCATCCTGATTGAGGTTTTTCTGGGTTTACTCAATCGCTTAAGGCGTATGCCGGGATGGTCCCTAGGTTTGTTCTCCCAGACGTAAATGTACAGCTTGTCCTCCCCTCTTAAAATGTTACTACTCTAAATGTATGTAAATTCAGTGGTTAGGCGGAAGAGCAGGCCCTGTGGCCTGAGCCTCGCCATTAATAAAGACATTATTATTATTATTATTATTATTATTATTATTATTATTATTATTATTATTATTATTATTATGATCATTTGTCCAGTAAGAGTTGGGCACGTTATATCCCGGAATGTGTTTATCCACAGCGAAGACGTGAGATACAGCGCCGACCCACAAGTCTGCTTAACTTCCGCCTCCAGCCATTGCCGCCAGAGGGCCACAGCCCCAACCGGGGTAGCTGTAAGGTCCTGCCTGTTCTCCTCACATGGAGGCTAGTGTAATGCATATAACTGCGTGAATTAGGGGACAGTAGGGGGTATGGATGAGGAAGGAAACGTCGCGTGTAGTTCGTTGCTCATTTGTTAGGGCACTGTTCTGTAATTGGTATTGATCTGAAAAACAAAAGAAAACAGAGTAGCCGTTTGCTAAAATTCTCCTCGGACAATAATTGAATTTCACCAATTAAAAAGCTATTATTTTCTGACAAAAAAAAGGTTCTCCCGCTGCAGCATTACAATACTTTTTTACAACGTAAGTATGTAGAAGGCGAGAAAGTAAAAGGCGGCTAAGAATTTTATCAAATAAGTATGAAAAATCACCTTCGTATCACTGCAAAAGGAAATGGATCAGACATTTAGCTAACGTTTTAGACCGAATGATTTACAAATTAAATCATTAATCAAATAATACGTATACTTTATTGTGAAATAACTTTTGTGTGACTAGGGCTCTATTGTTTCTATTTGGTATAAAGAAGTCAAATCGTTCTAGAATGCTCGTGCACTTTCTATTTTTGACCCTTCCGTGTATCGTTATCACCGAGCGTATAACGGATGAAAGCACCAGAATCGTGGTGCATTAATGCTGTCGAACGCTTGCAGTCTCCGAGTGATGAATGAATGAAATGACCCAAGAGGGGTAAAAATGGCGGCGAAAGAGGGAACAAGGGTGGCAAGGGCAACCGTTGTGGATTCGGAAGATTCTGTCAGAATTGCGGAATCTGCATGAAGCGATAGAGAGGAGATTAGGACACATGACTCCATGACATCTTGGCTCACATCATACTCCATACTACAACAATGTATAAGACACCATCGACACAAAGTCCTATGTGTCCTATGTGTACTTCTCGAAATAGAAAATTACACTTTAGTCCTACATCTACCAGGTTTAATTCGAGAGAAATAAAAGTGTCGCAAAAAATGGAAATTTCCACATTACAATCTCGCGTAACTTGAAAAGCAAGTCCTAGTAAAGTATGTTTCCGTGTCCCTCAAGGGACACGAGTTTTCTGGAGAACAGATGATTTCTGTAGTGGACACACGTGTTTGGAGGACAAATGGGACATGTGTTGACACGACGAGGGACAGGTGGGGGCAGGTGAGGAATGGAAGAGAAATGAACTCTTTCGTAAGCAAAATTCATCAAAAGTATGTTATTAAACTCTCCATAATATTTTGGAATATTTTATTCTTTGAGGTGCCGCAACTCCATATTGTGAGTCGACAGAAAAAAGCAAAAAACCCAAAATATTTAAATAAAAAATAACATGAATGAAAAATTAAATAATCTTTCACGATAAAAACATTTCTATCCAATTTTATATCAACGCGTAACATTATTAGAATTGTTGTATATAATGCGCTGTAGTTCTAACTCTTGTACAAGAGATTTTTGCAGCTAAGGCAAATCAACTGACGGCTAAATTCACCTGGCTGTAATTAATGATAATGCGAAATAATCTTGACTATTTTTAAGAATGGAATTATTATGTAAATTATAAACCTCAGACCAATATGTATGTATCAATTGTATGTGAGTTAATTATTACTTTTAAATGTATACTCACAAAATGAGGTTTGAGAATCAGACTGTGAAACTCAATGTTACTCTTTGCTCCACTAATTTCTATCTGTGATGATAGAGTATAGAATGCCACCACTATTTTACCTCATATTTGCAACAACTGTGTATAGTGTTGGATTGTGTTGTGTATAGTGTTGGATTATATAGTTCTGTGCCCTATCAATATGACTGTTATATACAGTAAATGCATAACAGAAAATTTTGTTACTTAAAGGAAAACAGTAAATTTAGATGTAATCAACAGATAGGGCCTTTTTTGAGAAAATATCACGTCAAACATGCCACCAACAACAATATTCAATCATTAGAAAATGGGCAATTGAAATTAAGAAATAAAACTCTTGGACACTATGAATTAGGGGGAAACACATTGTAAACTTTGCATAAAGAACATTTAATGGTTAGAATAATTCTATTTAAATTACTAATGCATACATCAATCTGAGTAAATGGATAAATGTCATAGAGAATTGAGTCAGAATTCTTATTAACTTATTTCTAATTGCTTATAAAATTCGTATTTTCCTGTGTCATAAATCCTATGAAATTGTTACAACTTGAGATTAAAAAATTCTAATGTACTTTCCTTTTGCATATTCTTTGTATATTTTCTTACATACGTTGTTTACTTACACAGAATTTGATTTGTATATAACGATTCAGTTAATATAATGAGTAAATAGTTTTCTTCCTGTAGGTTTCCAGTTTTCACTTTCAATGAAACAACAATGACTTTCATGTGTTAATTAATATTTTTCCTTCTAGTCAATTTTATGAATTTATTACAATGCAGAGCAGCAATGATTTGAAAGCTTAGGTCATGAACAATTTTCATCTCAGAAAGAAATTTCAGAAAAACAGAAATGGTACATCAGTTGTTATCTTTGAGCATTCCCTTTATTTCTATATAAAACTAAGCCTCAATTGCGAGCATGAATATTTAAATTGACTCATTCTTAATTGGTTATGATCTACAGATATTGTCAGGGTATCCGTTTCATAATTTTGATATTTCTATCATTACATGATTTTCAATGGAATACAAGCTTTCTAACATAATATGTAGATTATTGTATATATTTGAATTCGATTTTTTAATCCTAATTGCAACACAATTACTTCATGCAAATGTTTATGTAATTAAAACTCTTTATCTTCTTCATTTTATATTTACTGATTAAATTATTTTAATATTCTATGATTCAACTAACAATGGCAAATATTTCGTATATATTAACTTGTTCATTTGATCCTTCCTAAAGAGAAATGATAGTGTAATTAAAATTAAACAAAAATATTAGACAATGTTTAATACGTTTTATTAAACACGTGTTTTCTAAGATACATGCAATTTTATTTTGAATCACAAAGTTATTAACTGAAAGCATACATTTTATTATAATTTTTTTTTTTTGTTTTGAGATCTTCTTTCTGGATTTAGGGATCATTTTATGGTATTTTTCTCTACCGAACAATTGTTACTATAACATTATTTCAAACATAAGTTTAAATTATGTTATAATAACTAAATTATGAACAAAAGAATGAGCTGGATTACATTCCTTTCCAGAACAGCAGATCTTGTTTGTAGATTTGGGAATCATTTGATATTTTCAAGACTGTTTCCAATTCAAAATTATTGTTGCCATCTGAAGAGAAAAACATTATAAGTAAAATATTGGCTTCTAGTACAGAAATTCATTACCAAGTTTAAGGATTAATTAGCATTTTAATAGAATTATGTTATAAATATTTTAGTACCCTGAAATTAACAGAATCCGCAGTAGAAATTATAAATACACAAGTATATTTATCATGATCTAATGTTGACAAGATGGTGAAGTGTGATATTCATAGTTGTGGCTGTCCTCCTCAGTGTTCGCCCTACGTGTACCCTAGTGCATCCACATCATAGTATACTAATTTATTGTTCTTCTAAGTATCTATTATGTAGAGCTAATACTAAACACACATTTTGTTTATACTTGAAATTGAATGAGACTATTTTACAACGTGAAACACTTAAGAGGCATCAGTTTATCATGTATAATACCAGTCCCATCAGTGAGATATCATGTATAATACCAGTAATACATTATAAAATGGACATATAATAAGTTTATATATCATTTTTATATCTGTATTATAAATATAATATTCCCTTACATCTATATATACCAGAAATATAATATTTTTCATCTATTTCATTACTGAAATAAACTTCCATTGAAATATAGTCCAACGTATTTAAAATATTGTTGAAATCCACTTAGAACAATAGATTTAGCACGCCACTAATTTTCATACCCCATCGCCAGTAAAACATTTCACGTAAAACCCTGATTTTATCTAATAATGAATATAACATCTCATTATTACTACCATACCTTTGATGACCCAAAATTCTCGACTTAATTCCAACTAGTGATATTTGTGTCGCAGTAATATTATAACATTAGGAATGATGAATCCAAGCAGGATAGGTAAACTGGCCTTATTCAACACTCTGCGTTTTAACAAACTATGATGATAATTCTTCTGCCTCATGCTTAAAATGGGAGGGTTGAGCTGTGGAAGTAAAATCGCAAAGTGAATTCAACCAGATTAAATTTATAGGTTATGTCAACCATGTTCACATGGCTCAAGTATTGTAAGAAAAAGTTTGAACTTACGCGATAAGCCATAAACAGCATCCATCCCACCGTACCCAAGCAGATTGCTTGCACTGGACTGTCGGAGAAGAAATAAATCATGGTAAATTTATCTTAAATATTGCAGAAAAAGAAAATTTTCAAAGATGTGCAGTGTGCAATAATTTTGATAATTACTTTCAATTGTTCAAATGCTTCATTATACTATTGTCCGATATTAGTGTTGAGAATCAAGTGTAGGTGCGTTGTTATTGGACGATTTCAGAAAGTATTAAAAAGAAATTAATGGAAATGCATGTTTAAACGATTTAATTTGGTTTATGAAAGTTGTTATTTATTTGCCAATTAAAATATTAGTATTTATAATACTAATTATTAATATATAATTAGTATTATGATAATCACACTTTAAATTGCATATTTAAATTTAAATGTAAACATCATAATATTTTTATTCCCTTTTTCGATAATCGCTGTTCTTTTACTAATAATAGTTTGAAATTTAAAAATGAAATAAACGTTTAAAACATTAGAATTTTATAAATATGTTTATTTTCATAATATTAAAATGAGTTTAAACTAATATGTAATTTTGATATATATGTGTAGTTTTGTTTAAAGTTCTAATCGTTGTCAGGGCGCTCAGTCTTCATGTTTTCCACACACATCTTTGGAGCCACTCTACACGCATTGCTTTTATTTGTCCAAATTTTATATCAAAAAAACTAAACAATGATTCCAGACAAGATTTTTATTTTTTTTATTAATAGACGTTTCCATCTCTAAATAAGAGATCCTCTTCAGCATAAAACATATCTTAAAATACATAGTTTTCACAAAAACAATTTTTTGAAGATTACTTTAAAAATACATAATAATTTGTTTAAAATTCTCAAACTGTAATACCAATAATTCCCATAATTAACTACAAATATGTTATTAAAGAATTTCCAGTAGCTATTGAAGGTTATGTAACACTTCACGAGCAACTCTGTCAAGTTAAATGATAATATATATGAACTTTTTATTTCGAATAGAATATTGGATTTCCTCTGTTGCTTACAATAATTTTAAATATTATTTTAACGCGATTAGTTATTTCTCTCCATATACATTTGTTGTCATCACTAAAAGTATACTAATTATTTTTACTTTGATATCGACAAATGTGCTTGAAACCAAAGGAGCTATTTTTAGTGATAACGGAGGTTGTTTATTCAAATGATACCTGCCGTGAATACGGCAAACAAGAAAAGTAATTGAAAACTGTGGTGTATTTCGCCAACGACGTATACCCTCTTGGACTCTTAAACTCATTCTAATATTCCGTTGATAAAAGTTTGATGAATATAATATTCAAAGGAAATATATAAAATATATAAAAACGCAAGTCAAAATTAATGTTCAGGATGTAGTTTCAAAAACATTTTTTTTTGTTTAACAGAAATGCTCTTGAAATGGTAAAGAATTCCTTAATGAAAAATATTGAAAGAAAATTAGGTTGATACTGGAATACACAAATGCCATGTTTTCTGACATTGAGATATCTGATTTCCATGATATAGTTCAAATCGAACTGACAGAAATAAGCGAAGCTAAATTTAATGTATTGTATATTGCAGAATTATGGCACCATGAAATATACAGTAATTGAAATGAATTTGCTTTCCATAGCGCACATTCTTAAAGTCACGAATATCACAGAAATTTTGATCTAAAATCAGTTTGAAGTTTTTACAAAAAATATTATTTTGATCAATTCTAGGTTTCTGACATTTAATTCTATTAGTATTTGTTTACTTACAATATTAATTTTTAATGGCCGAATGTTTGTTTTCAGTTCAGATATGGACTTGTCACGACTTATGAATTTTCATTCTGGATGTTCCACATTTAAAATTCGTTTTGGGAATATCTCGAATAGTGCGGATACGTTCAAGAAAAATGAGAAATGAAAGTTGTACGTATCAACGGGGCCCATCCAAACTCGAACCCCTATCTCTATCCCAAGGGTGTGGGGGTGGCGAGTAACAAAGTTAAACGGAAACCACCATTTTTTATTGTAGATTCAGATTATGGTAAAACACGTAAATTTTTTTACTTAACGTTTCTTTGATTCGTGACAGATGGCGCTGTAATTGACAAAAACCAAAATATGCAAAAAATCTTTAAAAATAATATTTTATTTTTTCTCGTCAAATGCAGATCAAATCGAAAAAAATACGTGGTCAATAAATGCTACTCAGTGATACCAAACGTCGCAATGTGGTTATCAAACGTTTTTTAAAAAAAGAAAAAAAAAACTTTTAGGGTGACTTGAAAAACAAAGCAGCGATATCATTTCTTTCAGAAATAGTCAACATTTTAGGTTTTTTATGTAACAATATTACATCTCTTTTGACATATTTTTAAAGTCAGAAACATGTCTTTTCAAAATGTACCAACCTTTTCATGGTATTTCTAGGTAGATACTTTGATATGGGCACGTGTTTCAGACCACTGCATTGCAATGCAGTGGGCTCCCAGTGTGGACTACCCCGTCGCGATCATGATATCTCATGAAGGAGTGTCATATATGTATAGCTTATATCTAAAAGGAGCCAAATTCAACGTTTTTGAAAATTAAGCTGTTGGTGGCAGCAGCATTTCGTGGGCGTCAAAATCTAAGTTGATTATTTTTCTCAAAACTTTTAATTTTCGTTTATAAATTCGGCGAAAATTTTGAATTATTAATAATTTAAACATCTTTCAATGAAGAGGTTAATTTTGTCAGAACGTATCGAGCACATATTTCATGGGGTATATATTACTAAAAACATCGATAATTATAATGATTTTGTCATTAATTATACCTACAATCAACGTTTTCTAATTTTTACACCAAAATATAGCAAGTCCGAAATCAAAATCTTTATAACTTCAGAATGGGATACGGAATAGTTTTGAACTTACCATAATATACTTCAGTGACTCCCAGAAAAACCCAAAATGAAATAGTGATTGAATACAATAACTATGTTAGCTACATCAAGTGTTTTTGTAAAATGTAACCAGCTTGATTTGCTACATTCGGGAAAGAAGCTCCTCAAGGTCGATTACGTGTTATGTGTTGTAGCCGGAAAAGCTCGTTGGGGGCGGTGGCAAGATGAGTAATCGATCCCGGGTTTAAGCTTTCCTCTTACATGTTCCTCTTACTCTGATGACTTGTATTTAGCGTACTGTGGCGTCGTTAACACGAGGGCCAGAACCGTTAGGTTGGTGAAAGTACGCTGCGGGGGA
>BOPP01000137.1:2123669-2147354 GCA_017312745.1 Gryllus bimaculatus | reverse complement strand
CCGCCACGCCCCGCCCCGCCCCTGCCGGCCGACTCCATTTCGTACCACCCGCCGCGACGCCCGTCGTCCACAGTAGCCACAGACAGCGTTCTCGCCACGTGGGAACATAGTTACGGAAATCAAAGAGTTGAAAATCTCTTCAAGTAAACGAAGATGTGGTACTAATTATTCAGAGGAGGAACGGTACGTGACTTACGCCTCCATATGTCCCTTTTAAGGTAAGCGATTAGAGTAACCCTTTCGTTTGTGAACGAAAAGAAGAAAATAAATTGGTAAATAAATCACTTCAGATGTTTATAAAAAATGTATAATCTAATTTTGTGATGATCAATGCCATACTTATTTATAAATAGATAGCGACTAGGGTGGTAAATCTCACGGTATATATTAAAAACCTATTGTACAGATTCGAAACGCTTATGTTAAGAACCTTAGTCACATATTATCTAGTTTGTGTAGGTTTGGGTAATAATTGATATTTATTCTATACCTGCTTGATATTTTAGAAGTTATTAGGTTAGTATCTTATGAATTACTTGAATACTCCGTGAGTACATTAGTAGTACTGAGGCCTGTAGGTGCCAAATGAGTTGAGATATTCAGTTTGATACTGAACTCAATTTGATGAACTAAATACTGATCTTCAGTAAAATTGTTCATCAATAATTTTTTCTTGTTGATTGAAATAACGGTTTGAGTAAATTATTGAAGAAAAACATTCGCGTTTTCCATTTGGATACGGCAATCAAGTCGTAGTTTATTTGCATTTTGGAAAAAGTAATTCCTTACCCTCTGCGCATGTCGGAAAGTCGGAACTTGACAAACTTTCTGGGATACGCAACAGGCTATTACATTAATGTTCGACGCCAACATTTACTTTCCGCCAGAGTTATTTTTTGGCTAGAACGAATCGATAGACACAAGAGTCGACACGAAAACAACCAACGTACAAAGTTATTCTGTGGCCGAAGATCGCGTAATGGTGTTCATTCTTCCTCAACAAACACTACCCCGATATGTCACCGGCACCGCAACGGGCAAAGTGTAAGCCTGGACGAGACGCATCTCGAACTAACAGCCGAGGCTGGCGAGGAAGAAATCCAGATCTTTCCAGACTTAGCTTCCTCTCCAACCCTCTGCCATCATAAGAAATATTTGATGAATTTGTAGGTCATTTTTAGCAGAAATAAATCGTATCCGGCTAGAAGAATACGTATATAAAATGTTAGAATATAACAACCAGCAGCTACATGGCAATAATGAACATTTGATAAGTATCTTAAACCGGTACAAAATCAAGTTCTCTTGAAGGAGCAAAATGTTTTTGCTTAGAAGAATTAGATAGTTTTGGCGTTTCTTCTCAGGATAAATCTACCTGCTGCTTTCTTGTGCGTTATACCCACGACTGGCGTCCACAGATTGATACACACACGGCTCAACACAACAAGTGACCGCATGCAAGGGTCTTTGCGAAAACGTAACTCACTTAACACTCCATTACAGCGCCTCGACAAACTCTACCGCCAAATTCCGCAAATTTACCGTCGGGCAAGGAGTGAGTCCGGACAAGCGATAACTCCAGCGAACAGGCGAGCTGGTTAAACACAGATTTTTCTGAACCCAACAGCATCATCGAATTCCTGACGTCAGGGGGATTATATGAGAATTTTGATGTACCAATGCACGAATATACCTACAGGTTGTATTCTATTCCAGTATCCTGCTTGACTTGGACAAATCGTTGGACACAAGGCACGGAAACCGCCTACGTACAATGTCCGAAGCTCACTTGGTAAAAGTTTTTATACCGCCTCGAAAACCCTCACAGCAAAAATGACGATGCTCACAGCGTCAATGTGGACAACCGTTAACTCTTGCGAGGGCGAACCTCGGATCTTTCTGGACTCAATAGCAGAGCCGACCCCTTGATATCAGAGGAATTATCTTAAAGAAAATACGCATTGGAAATGCTTGAGTACATAACTATGTCATACATTGTCACATATAATCACCGAAATTTTGAAAAGGATCCGAAAGTGTCAAAAAATTCTTTGTTTTTAAGGTAAAGTTTGTGTTCGAGTTTAGAATCACTGATTTTTTCGGCGTTTCTACACAGGAATGGAACCACAGGCTGCATTCTATTCCAGTATGCTCACAACTGTCTTGGACAGATCGTTGGACACACGACTCAACACGAAAACAGCCAGCGTACAACGTGCCTGCGCGCCCGAAGCTCACTTAAAAGTCCTTTACACCGCCTCGACAAGCCCTACCGCGAAATGTCGCAAGCCCGCCGCCGGGCAAGGCGTCAGCCCGGACAAGCCGTATCTCGGGCGAACAGGCGGGCGAGCTGCGGGCGGGCGGGGCAGAGCTCGGGGACCTTCCCCCCTTATCTGGGCGGGCGGGCGGCGCACCGGCCGGGCCGCGTGTCGCGCGCCGTTGGAAGATAGCGAACGACAGCGCGTGGGCCACAGATTCCGATTGAGGGACCCGCGCCCGCGACGTGCCGTGCCGTGCCGTGCCGTGCCGTGCTGTGCCGCTCGCGGGAGATACGGCCGCCGCCGTGAGCGCGTGCCCGACCTCGACCCAGGCGCCGGCTGCAGTCGGCAAGTCGCGGCCGCCAAGGCCTAAACGCCTCCAAAACTTTTCTTTCTTTAGGATCTTCCCAGAGAGGGCGAGGACCTTGGTTCTGGCTCTGGTGAAGGATTGGCTCTCCCACTCGCTTCTCGGCGGTACGCACGTCGTTAGGGTTGACAGGAGGCAGGAGAACCTCGCACCTCGCCGAAATGCTCGCCCTTCAAGCGATTCCCGCGAGATTGGATTAGTCGTGGTTATTGGTCCTTTACTCACGCTACAAATGGGATGAGGGTCATGATCCTGAAGTGTTAAGTTAACATTTTTACTCAATCATCCTCAGAACTAATAACTGCTAGCTGGGGAGGCGCCATACCCAGGTTTCTAGGACGAAGAATCCAGCAGGGAGGTGCGATCTACTGGAGGGTGTGTTCTGACGTTCATCCAGATGCCAGTTGGCAGGGCGTACGCCACGAAGGGGACTGAAAATATGATGAAGGCATGTCTTACACTGCGCCTAAATTTCTCTCAATGAGCTCTGCATTGAGCAAACAAATGAGTGTCCCAATGGAAAAGAGGCACTTATCTGCTGATTTGAAGTTCATGCTATGGTTATGTTCTTCTTATGGTTATCTTGCGTCAGAAATGCGTCTTTCCTGTAAAAATATTTCTGAGGTTTGTATCTTTATTCGATTGTGTAAATTAATATTCCTTATGACCTTTGACACTTTGACCCACATCGCGGATGTCAGCCTCAACATCACTTTTCAGACTATCATAATTCATGTCGCAGAAGGCTTTGTGCCAAGAGCATGCATTTCTGGCACACACGGACTATCACACAGACAAATCCCTCTCCGTGCCAAGATTGAAACCGCCACTCTTCATTCCGAAGTAATTGCGAAACTCTTGCTTTATTAATATCGTTTTAATGTAGTTAACGTAGTATAGTTTACATCATTTGCTTAGATTTGCTTGAGAAGCAATATTTACACTTCAAACGCAAATGGGAGATGAGAAATCGGACGATAACTCCATGTAGATGACAATCTCTGACCCAATATATAAAAGAATAGTATATTCTTCAACGAGCGTAGAATAATAGCCATTTTACGTGCGTAGAAGAGTACATTTTCTCTACGACTTTGAAATTGTTTTAAAAATACTAAATGAAAAGTTTTTATTTTTGGAAATAATGTTACATTCATTGAACCTTTTACTTCGTTAATTAAATATTTTGTAACATTAACAACAAACAAGTACACAAAACAAGTAATACAAAGCCGTATTACGAGTCGATTTCATTTAAAATATATATTTACTAGTAGAACAAGATGTTTCATGAATGTGAGTATTTTGAATGATAGCTGTATTATGTTTTACGGATTGCAGTTGAGTATTTCCAGTAGACATTTTGTCTGACAGAATCATCTACATAACCTAACAACCACCAACTCGCATACTGTTTCATGGTTCACATGTCCTACGACAGTTGCGACCTGCCGAGGCAGAGATATTGCCCTCTGCGTAGGAGTCCGCGAGAACCTCTCTTGTGTATAATGAACTAAGACGTATCTGATTCGTCGACAGCTGTGTGAGAATTATATTCTCGCATGACATGTGGAGTCGTCAACATTACTGCACTCAATAACATGCAAAAATGAATACATTCTGGAATAATCGTACAGAAATAAATTTATAAGCAACTCAGTGAGAATTATTTCAGGATGCATCGACTACTGAGGTTATTAGCCTCGTAAGTACCGGACATACTGTAAACCGAGAGGTACTGTATTCCTGCCTCGCTGGAATGCGATATCCAGCGTTGAACTACGCGTATGATTCCTGATTGCTCTCCACAAGGTTTCTACCCGAGCAGAGCATCGCCTCATTCGGCACAGGCTCTAATCCCCCGTCTGGTCCTCACAAGTCTGGTAGTGTAGTACAGGTAAGTTAAATTATGTGTCAGACGGGGGATGTAACAAGGCTGAGGAAGGAAATTGAAAAGTCAATAGCCTGTTCACCTAGGCACTGCTCCGACATTCACCTGGAATTGATCGGACAACTACCGTTCACAGCAGCCGCCCGATAGTATTTTCCTCCAGTGGTTGAATTCTACTATGTAGCTAGTATTGAAAATCTGCTACCGTCCGGACACAAACCCAAAAACTCAGTCAACCTTATAATGCGACTGTGAACTCTGATTTATTCGTAGCTGTATAAACCTCTACGCACTCACGCAACTCTCCTTTTTGGACTGATAGTGAATTCTCCGTTACATCACTTAACCCAGTAATGAGCGTGAGCAAGAGCCAATATTTCTGAGAGATAATTAAGCAAATAGCGCAGATCTGTACAAATTTATTTTGGGGATTCGGTTTCTCATATATAATGGAAATTCCAGTCATTTCTGACTGTCCTTGGCACGCAGTGGGATATTCAGTTCGAGTCAACCCCCCAAAATGAAATCTATAAAGGTCATCCGTTGTAGATTACGGCATTGAAAACATTATTTGTTATCTAGCTAAGAATACTATATAATCATGTTTCAAGAGTCCATGGCCCCGTGTTTCTGTGATACGAACGCTCTATGCGCAAGGGAACAGAGGTGCGTCGCGTGTTGCGGGTTGCATTGCCATGCCACGCCCGCGCGTTCAATGTTAACAAATTTTGTATAAGTTTTCTTGCAAAATAATAAATTGCATAAAAAATATGTACAGATGACAGTACATTTTAACATACCATAGAGTTATCTATGCTATGTTATTTGCGTTAATTTCATGCAACAAATGTACCAAAAATAACTCTCTTGCGTAATAATATAAATATACTAAAATAACTATACTGAATTATGTTTGAGAAAATATTCTACCACTCAATGAAGGATCCATCCAAATATTTCAAGTCACAACTGAAATTAACGTGGACCATCAGACTGACAAAGAATTTTAAAAATAATTGGGTTTTTATATCTTACAAATTACCATATTATCAGTTTATATGAAATCATTTACTTTGAAATTATATATGTATTATTTATGTTATTGAATTACACCCATCTGCGTCTTTTTATGTCTGTAATGTTTTATTGCTTTCTTTATGTGTTTTAACGCTCATTTCAAGTCTGCAATTGATATTTCCGCGTCAGTTCCAGTTTTTTCCTACAAGCCAATATGTTTTTGACATTTGTGGTCTTTATTAGATGTAAATGGTAACATGAAACATTTCTTTCTGTTATAATTACTTCAGTGACATACTGTTATAATTACTTGAGTGTAATACATGTTAAAGATAACTAAAGCTCATCAATTACCATGAATGTAAGAATGTAAAAATTACCCAAATATATTTTGCTATACATGTGGTAAAGTCACGTTGCCAGGACAAAGATCAAATATTACGATTACAGCATTTCGGAAGGACATATATTAAGCATATTTTGATTTGCAGTTACGATATCAGGACAAGATCATTGCCTTTTGGTAAACATATCTTCGTATGGTGGAGAGGAAGGGAAATGACAATTCAATATATTGCTACTTTTAATTGAAAAAATTACAGGGTCGAGAGATATTTTTATATTTAAGAGGTAGAAGGGTATCAAGGTTGCTGGTACATCAATATGATGGCTGACTTTTGTTGGTGTCTGAAAAGAGATGAAACCTGGAGTCATACATAAACGAAAGGCGCTAAAGTAATCATTTCTATAAAACAAACTGTCATACAAAAACCTTCAAAATATAATGAAGGAAAGGTTAAATAGCTAGATTTATTTCAGTAATTCACATTTATTACTCACGGAGGACGCATGCAGAATAAAAGAAAGCCAGTATCAATTTTTTTCCACGATATTGTTTTTTTTAAATATTTATTTCTCTTAACGAAAGTGCGGTGAAACTATGTTGTGTTTAACCCACATAATAGTTACATTCCTATAATCTGTTGTTGTCGCGTCTGTAATCAAGCTATTGACCCTCTGTAAACAGAAAAATGCACTAGTGGTAATAACTGTACGCGTAGTAGCCACAGGATCCATCGCCCAAAACTAGATGTGATTGAGGAAAACTAGTATTATTTTCGAGATTAACGTAGTCAATTCCTAAAAAATCGTTGAAAAATGTAAAAATCATAAACGGTTTTTTTAAAAACGTTGGGCAGTGTTACCAAACGTTTTGTAGGTGTTTTTATAAAGGTTCGTAACGGAAACAACTGCTTATAAATGTGTGTAAAATTAACCCACAGAGGAGCAGTAACTAATAATTCATCATTGACGGATCCCCCGGCAGGCGTACCACCTGATCAGTTCCACCCACATCCCTGCCGGTGACTTTGCGAAAACGTCCCCTGAAAGCCCTACACATGCTCCTTCAGTATTCCCCTTCCTTCGCCGGTCGTGTGAGCTACCAGGAAGGACTTGTGCTTAAAGAGCTCGGTCTTTACAAGTTCATTTTAGTAAAGAAAAGGTCTTCAGAACCTTAGAGTCTTCCGGCTGGCCAAGATGGTTAAGGCAATAGTGTCGTAGCGATCTCGACTTGAAGGATCGCGGGCCAGAGTCCCGCCTCGGGCATTGTTGAATTTGTGTTCGTCCTTTCACACCCTATCATCTCCATGTCATGTCATCTTCTTAGTTTCATAACTCCGATAGTGGTCGCTAATGACCTAGATGTTGATGCGACCTTAAATAACAAAAAATGAAGTATTTACAAGTTACTTTGCCTTTGAGCGCGAAACAAACTCCACCGCTCTGGAGTAAATCGTGCATCTGGAAAATGACATTTTTTTAAAACACAGCTCTGTATGCTCGTCGGACGTTTCCCAAAAACGTGTTCTTACCCATATTCTTTAACAAATAATTTTTAGGACTGATAAATGAAAAAATCTATTATTTTGGCCGAAATTGTGAATTGCCAGCGTAGTCTAGATCCGCGATTGTCTAGATCTTATGTCTGAATTTTTCGTTAATACATAATATGCATATAAATTATGTACATGTTTATCATTATTATAATAATAATTATTACTATTATTATTATTATTATTATTATTATTATTATTATTGCAAGCAAGTACGCAAATAATAAAATACGCTCAACAATATAATGTTCCTAGAGATCGTTGTCCACCCAGCGGAAGGGCAATGTCCGCCGCCGAAATTCGACCTTATGTCCACCTCTCGATCATCCCGTCTCGACTGCCATCTCGTAGCGCCGTAAGCTCCCGGTATAGGCGGCACTGCTTTTCAAAGGGTGAAACGTATGGGGTCCCGGGGCTGGAAATACGGTCGGGCCAGCTGTTTCAAACGCAGCCGCGCTGTTCAGGACGCGGCGGCGGCCGCGGCGGCGGCGGTGGCGGTGGCGGTGGCGGTGGCGGCGGTGGCGGCTGCGGTCTAACTTTTCGGCGTTCACAGCCCTAATGAGCACCCGTGGCCGCCGGCGACTGGCGCTGCATCGACCTCGGACTACCGTTCGCTGACCGTTGACCACTGGGCAAGCGACCGATGTCAGATCGTCTCTAGCGGTGTGGGGAAGGGGGGATTGGGAGACACTTCCTTTCATTTTCTAGTACACCCGATTCATTTATCTTAACTTTAATTTTTCGTACTGACGACGGTTTCCGTGCAAAACAAGGATGATATTGATTCTTGTGCCATGTACCATTCAAACTGCGAAACGATGACATGGAGAAATCAAATGTTTGGCCGGCCTCAATAGCAGAGGCCACCAAGGCTGAAGAGCCGAGGCTGCTCAAAGGGTCACGGGTTTGTATCCCGCTCCGGGTTTGTGTTTATGTTATACTGAATGTGTTCTCCTTACCTTCACACTGAAAGATTTAAAGCATGTTAGACAAAAGTACAGTGGTCGCTGTATGTCCAGAGCAGTTACAAAACGATCATAAATAAAAGAAAATGTTTTGCTCTCATTCATTATTCAATCTTTTGATTTTTTTTGCAATCTTCGGAAATTCTGACGGTTTACCAAAATTCAGACCTACGCTCTTTTTCAAGCGTACTTCTACTTATTCGACTCGTTATTCTAATCTACTCGTAAAATTATTGTTTTCAAAACTTATTTCATTTAACTCAAAATGGAATTTTCTGTAAAATGTTTACCCCCAATAGCGAAAGTTGTAATCGCATATAATAAAGTATCTTATGTGAACACTTCCAGTTGCGAGGTGGGCGCCAAAATGAGAGATAAAGTGAACTACTCCTTATTTTGCGTCTACAAATGAAGCGTCACTCGTTGCCTCGCCGCTTGTAAATAAAATTAGAATCTATATAAGGATAAAAACTATAAATGTTATCTGATGACTTTGTATATTGCTACGTAACAATTTATGAGTAATTGTTACACGCAGCATTGGCAGACCAATCGAGGATTTGTACAGTAACGCAGTGTGCTTTATTGCTGCATCACAGGTATCACGAAGGATCCAGTTAGTGCAATGATTTTTATCTTAACAAAACATCAAGAGCGAAATGTTAGTGTTTGTATGATAAAAATGTTTCATATCTGTTTTCGTCATGTGGCAGGGTGTGGAAAAAGTGAAGCTGCAGTTCTTTTTTTTTCTTACCCCCTTTCATTTCTTTGTAACTAAATTGAGAGTTGTTGTGAGTCAGAAATGATATGTCATTCTGGCCATAAATTGCCCTCCTAATAAGGTGAAATGTTCTATTACATGCTTTTGATAGAAATGTATGTTCTTCGTATACGTGGGCCTTTTCTTAAAAATATGTACGAGTATTTAACTAACTTATTTTTAAATTATTAACACAATTAAATTATCAATAAATATAAATCTACTCTTTCGAAAAAACAGTATTGACTTATCGTCATGGCTACTTAATAGGTTATTTAGTATCTCTTCTTTTTACAAATTGTTCAACTTGTTTTACAAAAATTAATTTTTTTCGACATATCGAACACATTTTTAATGATAAATTTAAACGTAGGGTAGACTAGAGTATATGTAAAGTGATTTCATGTTTTTAAAAACGATGTAGATTGCTGGAATATCTTAGGTACGTGACGGAATAAACAATCTCGTCTTAATATTTATTATTTTTTCGGTCAATGTGTGATCGCCCATCACTGCACACGCGTGTTCTACTCTGTTACTCGATTGGACTAGATAGGACACCACAGGAACGATCGATAGATGCAGAAGACCTCTAGAATTCTCAACGACCTAATTACCTGGCATGTGTCCAAAATACACTACCGTCTGGTTTCGAACTTACGAATTTGCAACCATAGCAGTAACTCTGGACATGTCTCACGTAAAATACAATTGAAGTTATATGTAAGTTGATGAAGTTATATGTAATTCGACACCGTCTCTAGTGGTGTGGAGATTGGCAGACTGGTTTCCACTGATTTATCGACTTGATACCAGGTAGATTTTCGTAGATAACCTTCATTTCGCCTTTTGACTCTTGTGGGATGTGAAAAAATTGGCCAAATATCTCGCAAAATTAAATTCTCGAGCCAAAGATCGTAAGTTCACTCAGCCAAGGAACGACACAAAAAACGGATAAAAATTACGAATAGTTGTATCACTCCTAGTAGTGAATATGGAAATCAACATTAATAGTTTTGGGAGCTCTTTTTATGGCAAAAGAAAATATACAAATATAAATATAAATATAAATATAAATATAAATATAAATATAAATATAAATATAAATATAAATATAAATAGTATTAATATTAATATTACTCTGGCCGGTGGAAATCGTGGCCGACACTCCCAGAACGCTTCCCGGCCTTGGGCAGTGGGGTTGAGTTACAACGCCCTTTATACGTCAGCACGCCAGCGTTCAACCGTGCGGCTCCACACCACCGGTGGCCAGCACTCGCCTCTGGCCAATTAAGTGGCGGCGTACTTTATTCATTAGGCAACACGTCGGCTGCCGGCTGGACCCACCGCCTCTGCCCGCCGGCCACACGACCACCCCACCCCAACCACAACTCCGCCGTTATCACCACTATCACCATCGTCACTACCACGCCACCCGGCTCCCAGCGCCAAGCCGAGCTGTTATTATATATTTAGTACCAATCAAGATAATATTACGTCTTTAATTAGACAATAAAATGAGCGGTGTCCGCACAACATAATCCTGTAGCGGCGATGTATGGATCAGATACTGCAGCGCGGCTGCTTCGGCAGACCTCGAAAATATCGGGATGCCCCCGGGCGTCGCGGTGCAGGCTTGCCAACCTGACAGGAGCGCGCGAGCAGCCCCCCGGAACGGAGATGGATCTCCGTAGTCGAAGGTCGTTACGGGCAGCTGATTGCGTGATGGCGCCGTCGGAAGGGCTCTCGTCCTGGAGGCGAGCAGCTCGGAGATGCGAAGATTAGAACATAAGGTTAGCGAATTTGCTTCTCGTTCCCCCACGACCAAATGCGTCGTCGTAACTAAAATGGCGAACTGATACGAGCCAGTAACCACTTTAATAAACTATTCAATGAGCGAAACGGTTTTGAAGATGAATCGTTATAGGCCTCATAAAGAACGAGTACCTCTAAAAACCTTAAGTCAACCCTTAAGTAGTCGCGCGGTGTGTCCACAACACCCCAGCGTTATAAACACCACGTGTCTGGGGAAAGTGTATCGTTTTCATAATTGCGTCCCATTGTACCTTTCCAGCAAAGCACTCTGATCACTTCTGTAGAAGAGACATAAAAGTTGCCCTCTCTTATTTTCCTGAAAGGCGACATCGTAGTGGTTGGGGTGTTGTAGATAGCTCGCGTAATACTTCTCTTATATGCTTCAGGCGAAATATTCCTACCCATACTGTGTTAAGACAGTTATATTAAGGTTGTTTTTGTAATTAAATAATAAGGGAAAATAGTTTTAGTTTCCTTAAATTATTTCCTGAATGCAATAATCATGAAAACACTCGCAAAATCATTTAAAATAAATAATTTAAAGTTTTGATGCTATAAACTACAAGAAATTTAGGTGTAAATTTGTCTTTATTCATATTCTTATGAATAAAGTGAATCGTTATTTTGTCACATATAATCTACTTGTGGTAAAATTTAAATATTGTGTTGGATGTTGCAAGTAGCCTTTGGGTTCATTTACGTAAATCATCCGCGCCATTACTTGAGGGTTAATATAATCCCCTCCGTTCACATTCCAGGATTTCAATTTCTGTATAATTGAATACTGTCTTTAAAATTCCCTGTCACTCAGAGCTCACATATTCCATGTCAGCATGAGTGCCAATAGTATCGTCAGATGGAATGCTTTGCTCAATAAAATATATTTCTCCTTGTACCATGAGAAAATCACGCGGACTATATGCGAGATAGATGGCTAGTATTTTGCAGTGATATATTGGTGCCATTTACAGTCTTACAAATATATTACAAATATTAATATTGCAAATCATAATATTGCAAATAGTGTCTTTTGTAGGTAATTCAGGGCTAAAAATAAGATAAAATCGTAAGTATAAAATAATTATTATTCACTAGCTCTTAAAGTGTGAAGCTTTGTAAACTTGCAGTATACATTTTCGTTAGAAGCGAAGTCCAAAAAAATTAATTATTTTTCAGTGTTGTGGTTCAAGCAATGTCAGGTCGTTGGACCTCATGATGGAACAGCCCTCAATTCTTATATTTGAGCACCTTGCCAGAGACCACGTGTAGAATAATAAACTCCGGAAGAACTTCACTCAAGGATATTGGTCCAACATCCTTGAAGAGTTGATGCGCCATAGAAAAAAGACATTTCTCTTATTAATTTGCCGTACCAAATCCTTGAATTATGGAAATATCCAATAATTAAATGATATTATTTATTTATATATTTATTTCTTTGTTTTCTTGATTCTTTATTTACTTATTTATATTCCAGTTCAGATTATTTGTAGTGTGAGGGCTATTTTTAACAACGATTTCCACCCACATTTTCTCCCCAGGTCGCCACTGAAACATATCCCCACCTCACTCCTGAAAGTCTATTGGTTCCTTTGAGCCGACTCGCTCCACGGCCGTCCTTGCACCCCCAATATTAGTCGCAGTGTGTGCAACACTTGCTGACCGTAGAACGCACGGAGAGAAGCACCGACAATAAAATTTGCCAGGTTCCTGCCACGATTCTTTTGCATGCCTCAAGCGTGACATGCGTGACACAGGATTTTAGGCTCTTCGCCGCTCTTCGTCGCTTCAGTTCGCAAGATTGGGTTTTAAAATTTGACAAAGCTCAGGATAATGGCCGTTACTCTGCTACGTAGCCGGATTCTCAACACTAGACACATGGTTCGGTACAATGCAGTCACTGTTTGGAACTGAATTGTAGCTGCTCTGACCAGTAGTGTCCGTGGTTTCTCTGAATTCCAGGACAATGCCGAAGCAGTATCTTTACAAATGGGCAACGGACCGCATGTGATCTTGCCTTCCTCATCCTGGACCTCTCCTGTCCCATTACACTCACATTAACTTGTACAACTTTACCGCACATGTCGGGAGACTGGTAGGGAAACTGAGGAATAGTCCCAGCTGGGGTAGTAGTTCGCTGGGAAAAATATCTGGCCGGAGAAACCCCACAAACCGACGTGTAGGTCGGCGCCTGGCCTCACATTTCAGCAAAAAAGTGATAACCGCCACCTCCCGGTATGTAATACACGTTACAGTGGAGATGGCATCGAGGTTTCTCTCGCCCTGAACCTTTCAATGAATGTGCGCCCGGCAAGTTGGCAACCGCCTTGGCAGAACAGCCTGAGCGGCGGCCGTGGTGACCCCGACAGGGACATAGTTTATGGCAGCGGGTGATAAGAGATCGCGGAGGGGCACGGCGGACCGCGCCACGCCGCGCCGCGCTGGCACCCGGAATAGAAGCGGCCGCTCATATGCCGATTGCCGCCGCGGAACCATAAAATAAAGTCCGGGTAATTAATACCGCTGCGACTCCCGGGCGCGCACAGTGTGCCGAAATTACTGTCTCAAATGATAGCAAAATAGATATTTCGTACTCTTCTCTGAAAGAGATATTTTTAAAATAGCTTTTAAGCATTAACAGTTTTAAAGTTATAAATGCTTATTTTGTTAAATGTGAACCAAATTTTAATAAAACAATCTTCCCTTTTAGAACAGAAGCATGACGTGGTATATATTATCAATAAATGCTGATGATAATTACACATTTGTACTTTTGGAATAACATTTTTTAATGTCAGCGTCAGTAAACTTTTGAATTTCTCTTTGTAATTATTAGATCTCAAGAAAAGGTGCGCAGGTAGTGAAAAGTTGCATTTGCTGATCAGAAGCAAAGCAAACACTTTGTGAATATTTACACAACTTCATTACATATTTCTAAATTTCTTTATATCAATTCAATATCTGCAAATATTTCCAGTAAAAAAATGTACATAGTGTTATTAAACAGCTTTGTTTGTAGTAGTCAATTGCTGCAGCATAAGATTTACATTAAAACATTGATATATTGATATGAAATAGAAGACATAAGTTTATTAATCACGTGACCATTCTAGGCTATCCTTCAATTGCTTCCAAGTGTCCAAGACATGTGTCCAAGACGTCTGCGTCCCGTGAAACAATTAGCACAAGAAGAACTATTGGTGCTAAAACACGATACTTTCTTGCCCGTATTTTCACGCAAAATTACGCGAAAAGTACTCACATCTTCGAAAAACTTATTTCAAAGTATATCTTTAAGGAACAGATTTCATTAAGGAAAAAATCTCTATCCTTATAAATGTAGATGTACGAAGAGACCGAAAAAAATTTTTTGCAATGTTCCAAAAATCAACCTTTTCAAGAAAATGAGACATGCACCCTTCTCGTAAACATCCTTCCCGCTATCCAACTACAAAATTTAATTAAAATCAATGTAGGCATTATTTTGAAAATTTTGAAACTGTCCAAGGGGTTTCATGTAAAGTACCCCCAAAATTCCGTCCGTCCACACAGACAGGCAGACAGACAAACAGACGTCTTGCTTTCATTCGACGTTTGGGTAACAAGGACCCATAAAACATGGATTCTGGCTACACAAAGTCTTAGAGTTTTTTCTAGATTCAGAAACTGAATTTGTCAACTTCTACGTTCTAACTTCTATGTGCCAGGACCCTGTAATAAGAGTTAGTCCGTTTTTTCGCGTTGCATTGCATAAATATCTCTCAACTGCGTCAGCGGTAGCGTGAAAGTGAAAAGGAGAAGATGAAGTGGAAGGACAACACTATTAAAACGAAGAAAAACTGAACACTGTGAAAAACTGAAGAAAAATAATAAGGATAAAATAATAATGAAACGGTAATAACGATATTAAAGAAATGAAACTGAATAGAAAATGAAGTAGATGTTCTTGAAAAAAATAGGAGACGAAATATGATTAGCAGAAGACCAAAAGAGAAGCAAAGGAAGAAGAATGAGACAAAGAATAATTAAAAGAAGATGCTAAAAATGAAGAAGCAAAATAAGAAAAATAACGACCAGCAATGTAAGCAGAAGAAGAAGAAAAATAAAAAAAAGATGAAGGAAACAAAACGTAATATGCAGGATAAAAATTATTCATAGTTAATTATTAACTATTCCATTGATTATTGATTGCATTGTCCCCTCTTAAGTTATTATCTCGAATATGTTTTAAACATTTTACAGCGTGTGCCTTTGAAATGAATTGAATTAATGCCTTATTTTACGTGATGAGACACAGGCCATGAGGCCTGCTCTTCCGTCTGACCACGCAAATTTCGCTACGCTTCTTTCACCAACTAGCAGAAGGAGGCATTTCTTGGGCGAGAAACAGGCGATTTTGTATTTAGCTCAGAGGCGTCATTTAGGCTTGAGGCTCTTTTACATGCAAGTAAATCTACTAACATGGGACAGCCGGCTTTACTCCCCCTTCGAAGAAAGGCGTGCAAAGGATGTTTTCGCCCTTAAAATGCCACGGCTTCGATCGTGTTTGAAACCGCAAACTTGTGTACAACAGACTGGTACGCTAACCATTGCACCATCGCCGCGCGTGCCTTTGCGCCGTTTGGGCCCACTGTGGGGCGAGGCGGCCAGGGTCCATTGGGTGCCGTCGGGGGCTCCGACGACGGGGCTTCGGCCGCGCATGATTTGTGGAGCGGCCAAGGAATTTATTTCGGGGGCGCTAATAAATGGAAGCGGTGGATAATTCTTCGCTGCCGACTGAGGCGCAGGGGATGGGCGCCGGGCAGGTGGGGGAAGGTGGGGTGGGGAGGCACAAGGTAGCGGCGACGTGCGGCCGTGTGGTCTTGTGGATCGTTGATAACCGTAGGCAATTCCCCGGTCACATATTTTTTGGGGTCTCGTTCCCGCTGATGAGGGTAGGACGTGTTGGATCGGGAGCCAATGGGTGTTAGTGGGGAGGAGAAAAATATTTATACCTTTACTCGTACATATAGTAGGTTCCTTTACTCTTAATATGTGTTTTATTTGCTCGTCTTGTAGTAATTTCGTGTAGAATGGAAAAGTGACACCCTGAGAATATGAAGTCCAAGATACGCTCTTGGCAATTTGAATTTTGTTTTGAATCATACTACAGACCGACTCCCGGGTACAAGATTTCAGTGAGCTTATTTTATCGTGAGAAGTAGAAAACCGCAGTTTTCCTTCGCCAATTCGTTCAATTTAAATCTGTTCTTAGGTTATTTCATCTTATGGGTGTGACGTGCAGATAGCTCAAAATCCCTCAGAAATGTAGTAGGATAAATGAAATGACACAACCAAAAATGCCTGTTTGAAAAATGTATTTGAAACATTAAAAAACTGAACATATATCTTATTTGTTTCCCTATTATCACCTCCTGATCTACAATTCAGTCGAAGAAGCATGTAATTAACACATGTTTCAGCAGAGTAAAGGAATATTATATTTCCACCATCTGAAAGGTTCACTTCTGACCCTGCCACTAACCTCTGTACTCTTGACGAGTGCCTGATCGCGCGACACGAGACATATAATTTGTATATGAAAGCATTTATAAAATGTAATGCAAATCAAAGTGAGCTATTAAAATTTACATACCTTAAGAAGTGAAAAACAGAAAGAAATTGTATTTTGCCTTCTGTCATTTCATTGTAATTTGATTGTTATTTCTAGATTCTGAAGATAGGGAGAATTGTCTGCGAAACGAAACAATGTGATTTACATTAGCTTACAGATTTCAAAATTACTTTCATGTTTTTCAAATAAATTGTTAATATTTAAATGTGACATTTTATAAATAAACTCACTTGAATTTTGAAGAGGTTTAATTACAACTGTGAACTTGTTAGTGTATGTCTAGGTACCTCAATGAAATCGTGAGAAAGTGGTTTAGGTTGTTTTGACAGTCAAACAAACACTGGCTATAAAAATAGTTACGAGTGTCGTAAATTCGATTACTTTATCTACAATGTTGCGGAAGGTAAATTTTACGCTATAATTCTATTAAGTTTTAAAATTTCAAGAATTTTAGTTTGTACGACGGACGTATTCTGAATTTTGGTTTTTAATAGTTTGGCAATTGTCATGTTGAATGCGAATGTATTGAAATAACATTGATCGTTTTTGTCATTATTCTTATTTCTTCCTTGGTCCGAGTATGTATATGTTTACAGGACATGTTGTAAAGGACGTTTAAGAGAATGATACAGATGTTCGTTAAAAACCCTAATTTTTGGATGATTGCAAAAGTTCAAAATTTTTTCGGAGTCTTTCTACAACTAAAATATAGAAGAGGTTTATTCCCTTAATGGAATCTATTCCCTAAAGATAGATTTTGAAATAAGTCCATTTACAATTTGGAAATTCCGCCTAATTTTGCGTAAAATATAGGCAATTTTTAAATGCATTCAAACATTTTCTTTTCAAAAGCGGTATCATAGTTTTTGATGAAATATTGTTGGTGGATAGCCTACAGAACGTGTAAGATAATGGTGTTGATCTAATGTTCATTGAATACTCTGATTTTTTGAAAATTAAAATAATTGAAAATCTTTTCGACGTCTTCCTTTCCGAAAATTTAAAAATTAAAAAAAAATTAAAAATCTGAAACAATTTGAAACTTTTCAAAAATTTTAGTACGTTTTTCGTAATTTGGCGTGAAAATACGGGCGAGAAAGTACGTGGTATTGGAGCACCTTTAGTTACTTGCTAGTTTCGTGAGAAGTTCAAATTAATAGTTGCTCAAGAAAGTTTTGGGGGGAAATTTCTCTCCCCCCCCCCTCGTCAATCTGCGCCTGCCTCCATGGAGGTCGCGATAACGTGCTCAGTTTGTGACTGGACTGAACACTGTGCAGTGCACAATGGAAGTCTCTATTGGAATTTACTTATATATTTAACTGTGTTCTAATGTAGTTATGCGGGTGATGCGTTATAACATTTATTTAATTTCAAGTGATCCGTATTTTCGGATTAATTAGATTTGAAGGTGACGATAAAACTGTGAGTTTAGTGTAAATGAAGTCAGTGGCAAATATTGTGCAGCGTAGTAGTTGATGGAGATGGAGCTCAACGCAAAGGTAATCCAATTCATTACCACCTTGTATTAGTATTTGCTCATTAAAAACCAAGATGTATTGTCGTATGGTGCGCCGCTTGTGTATCTGTACATTTTGTGTCATATATTATTTACACACATTGTCGACATGTAAAACAATAATCCGGTAGTTTGTGTACTTCATAATGTTCACTTGTCTCTGCTTAAATTTTGTATCCTACTATATTTTTTTAATGTAAGAAAATAACACTTGAAGCTCGTTTAATAATCCTCTTGAATCATTTTTTAAATGTCACATTCTTTTAACGCAAGAAATTATTTCAAACCAACAGAAAAACTATATTTCAAGTTATTTGATGCATTGTCAAGGAAACGTTCCTGTTAATATTACTTAGAAATACGTTAATTGAATATTGCATATTTATGCGAGTGCGATTCGCCTTGGCCCCTGAAAAGATCCCCTCAGAATGAACGCCACGAAAAGGTAACGAATTGACGTGACCTTGAATATTGCTGCTTGCCGTTCGGGCTGGCACGAAATGCTTTTTCCTAGCGCTGCCTGTTCCACTACCTGTTTGGAACTATGTACCTCTGTTCGGAGGGAATACAGTATATAATGCCTGTTAAATGATAGTTTTAAACTGCGCATCACACCTTTTGTTGCTTTTGTTACAACATGCACAAGGTACATAATTTATATCAAAAAGTTAGTATAAAAATAAAAGTTATAAATAACAAAGATCCCCTTACCTATAAAAAATGAAGAATCTTCACCATTAATCTCTTTTTACGAATCAATTCTCAACGACGCGAAGTTGGTGAACAAATGCGAAAAACGACACATTGAAACCCTCGTGAATGAGCAGCGTCTTTAAATATGTATGGTTGAACTTAGTGGCGTATTCGTATTATTGTGAGAATGGCATCTTTGATTTTCGTTTGATTTTTGCAAAGTTTGCTTATTTTCGGTGTTTTGGAGTGTTTGAATTATAGACAACCAAATGTACGATTCACAATATTTATTTGGTACATCACGATTTTTAATATCACATATACCATACCGTTTTGCGGGTTGCTTCGCCAACAGGTTTACCGACACTTTCTTCATAAAAGTTCTATTTAAATAAGCTGAATCAAAAGAGGAACGTTGTCACAAAAGTGACAGATTTTTAAAAAAAAAGTTGTACTATCAATAACAAATTCAAAAGACAGTCCAATATGATCGTCAAAACATTAATTTAAACGAACTCTGAACCAGAAGTGTGAAGCGAGTTGTAGACTTTCAAGTCCACGGGAGTACGTTTGACCCGAACGTCGGCGAAGTCAGAAGCGGATTTCATTTTAAGTATGAAATTTGTTGTTTGTTTCAGTAAAGAATAAATTTTATTATCTCCTCAAAACTTAATATTGTGACGTCATGGATACTCACAGCGACCACAGACACAGAGCTTTCATATAACAAATATATTTATTAACAAATAAAACAAAACAAATATATACACTTAATAATTTACTTGCACCCTAGCTCTGATAGACCTACTATCCCCTGATCGCGGGAGCGATCCAAACCCGATTGAAGATGGTTTTGATTGTGGCATTCGCCACTCCTACTTTTGAAGCGCGCACAAAGTCTAGCTTCCGTGACCGGATGTCACACTGGGACACAAAGTCCGTTCTGGCGCACCAACGGCTGGTTTGCCTCGATCGCAGGAGCGATCTTATCCGATTGAGAATCGGCGTGAATCGTGGCATTCAACCACTCTTCACCTCGGAGCACGCACACAGCATCGCTCCCCCGTGAACGCAGTCACCCAAGGACATAAAGTCCGCAGGCTTCGTCAACTAGTGACTCGAGCCTCGCGAGCCTGGCTCGCATATGCACCGTCGCGGCGCCAAGTTTTGTGCACACGCACGAGGTTCTCCCACTGTCTCCAGAACACACCCACTGGCTCTGTACACTCTGTTATATAGGCGAGGCCCACGTGACCTACTACGTCACGCCACCCCCTCGCTTGTTATAACAGTGAAAAGTTTCTAAAGGCCGGAAGACGCCAACGCCTTGTGTCTCCCGTTTCCGCGTTCTTGCCTTTACGGAAAAACCCTTCTTCCTGTGGCGAGGCTAATCCTCTACCAAGCGTCCCCAAATAGATGCCATGAGGCACGCTGGCTAATACGTTACAATATGTTACAAAAAGAAAGTAAGTTAGGAAATAACCATGCAATGAATCTTAGTTTGGATATGCAGATCGTGCGATGTTAGTTTTGACATTGACGAAAAGCTCTTTTTCGGACAATTTTAAATGGAATTGGTCAATATACTTGTCTCAATATCTTTGTCGTTCTAACTTCACTGTGAGTCTGATTCTTTATTAATTTTTGTGAAATCTATTTGTTTTGTTTTCCCCCACAAACTGTTCGCCAACGTAGATTGATTCTTTTAGTGATTTCGAGCACGTCAACTACCAGGGTCATTAGTACCGTAAGTGTAGTGCATGATTTGTCTTGGGAGGTGGTTGTGGTGGCGATTTTTCCCTCACTGTATGGTGAGATCCAGCACCGACGCGCTTTCATAATTCGATCCGGATGGCCGAGATCGCTAAGGCAATAGTGCCATAGCAATCTCACACCGAAGAATCGCAGGTTCGAGACCCACCTCGGGCATTTTTGTATTGTGTTCATCCTTTCACTCCATCATCATATCGTGTCATCCTCATAGTTACTATACCGTTACACGCAATAGTAGACGCTAATGACCTCGTAGTTGATGCGACATTAATTTTTTTTAAATAAAATAAATCTGTGATTCACAGTTTTGAGATTCTATGCTTAACTTTTACTCAGTAGAAAATTAAATGCAGTAAACTTGGATCTCGATTTGTTTAATTTGCTCATTTGTTCCGAAATTTTACGGCAAGTATATTAGAAAACATTCAGGTATTTTATTTACGTACAACGAAAACATGTTGTGCAAATATGGTCTGTCTAGGTATGGATAGTATATTTACGTCTCACTGAGTTTGGCTGGAATTTGTGACACACCGTCATTATTCAAGTCTCACTCGAAAGATTTCCGACGGTGCTGTTTCGATTTATTGAAGGTCAAAAACTATGTGCGACCTAAGGAACAGAAGTACAATCTCAAAACCTTGTCGATAATAATAAAAAAATATTATGCCTCAATAGATTTTTCTTCTTGAAAATCCATCGCCGCATTCATACTGAACAAACACCTAAATAAATTTCTTCAGATTTTTCAACTGTTGGTGTAAGCTTTTATTTTATTTTTTGGTATTGTTCTGGTAAAAATGTCACGAAAAGTGCCTATAGGTGACTATTCTGGAAGTAACTGTTCATTTGTTATTCAAAATATCATTAGGCCTACATTTTTATTGTATTAATTGATTATATCAAGAATGAAATACATTGCACATTTCCTTTGTGTAGTATTAGCAAGTAGTATTTGTTCTTTAGCCAATATAGGGACCTCACAAATAATCTTCATATTTTGATCCCATCCAAAACAAATTCGCCTAGTCTATTTCGAAATTCTCAATTAACAGTTTTTGCTTTATTTAATTCTTCAAATGTAACACAAGGTTCATCGGTCGACACATATTCACAAATACAGCTTTTCTCAATTTTGTACCATAATATCTCAATTCAATACGTTATGAGTAACTATAAAACGGCAAATAAAAATGAATTTTAAATTTAGCATAAATGAAAAATGTTTGAAAAGAAAACCTTGCGTCGACTGGACGCCTACGTATACTCCACACACTCTCACAAACATTCAAATCGGAAAAATTCTGGTTACGCTACTAGTACATCTCTATTTGTGATTTATATTTTTAAATACTTTTATTATGATCTGAAAGAATATTTGTTGAAAAATTGATTCAAATTCCCAGAGGTTACGTTTTTATTTCGCAGTCAATGAATTAACTAAAATATTTTGCTTTCTTCTCGTACCACAATCTGCTTTCATGGTACGTCTGCTTATAAAGTCTAAGAGCATATACACGTTGTGTCCAGAATGTTCCATAGCTTCAGGGTTGAACGTGCCGCAGAAGTCAAAGAGGATCTGGGGAGTCCCACTACGGATTTGATTTGAACTCGCCATCATTCACGGTTTGCGATTCACAGTCGGAAATGACATAAGATTTTAAAGAATTAAAATACACTACACATGAATTATTTAAAACAACTTTTATCCTTAAACTGTTTTCACTATTCTGTTCGTAACATATCATTTGTCTTCCAATTATAACGTCATTTCAGGCGATACCATTTTCCTGACGTGATAATTGTACTACTATTTGGGGTAAAAATTAATACGTGAATGCAATACTTTTTATTTTTATTTTTGTCGAAAAGAGTTAAAAACTGTGTGTGACGTGCTTTGGGGAGACCATTTTTCTAAATTACATTTTTGTCCAGAAGCAAAACAAGGGGCCATCTTAGTATTTGCTCAAGTATCAGGGAAACAGGACGAAAACCTCATCAAGATCGGAGTCATTGACCCAGAAGCTGAAGTACAATAATTGTTATAGGTTCTTTCGAATTATACAATCCGAATCATAAATAATACACTAAATGTCGTCGTTAAAATTAATATTACTTTCCGTTTGGATGCTCGGTATAGTCTCTAATTGTATAGAAACAGTTGGGCAGCAGAAAAGATTTTACATGGGACTTAAACTTTTGTATCGAATTTAATCGTTTAATGTAATTTTTAGGATCTGGCAAGGTGTTGCACATGTAATATATGTGATTTTTTTATAGTGGGCTGTTGATACTGTCACATCTAATATCAGTCAATGGCACACCGTTTATTTTCAATGGAGTACAGAGCTGTTTATTTGAAATGAAAAACTGCATTGAAACCGTTTTCTTCTCATTTATTATTAATTTGTTATTATGGAACCGATTTGAAATATCTGATATAGTACTATTTACGGTTTCTTTATCGCAAAGGATATTCTTATCATCCGCACAGAGAACTGTTCTTCCGTTTCTAATTGTCGAGGGCATATCGTCTACGTTTAGTGGGAAGAGAATAGGGACTAAAATCGATCCCTGCGGGACTCATGCAATTAACAAAGAATCAGAAAGGTTTGTATATAATGTTCCAGTATTCCAGGAAGGTATTTCTTTTCTCTGAGATCGTTGTTTAAGGTACGAACATAACCAATCTAGACCAATACCACGAATTTCATATGAAGATAATTTTGAAATTAAAATGATATGATCTCTGACGTTAAAAGTTTTTGAAAGATCTAAAAATATTCCAATAGGTGCGTCGTTTTGATCCATCGATGAGGCAACATCTTTAAGAAAAGAAAATATGGCGGTTACCGTAGATTTTTATTTTCGAAACCCATGTTGGCAGTCTGAAAACATGTCGTGTTTAATTAGAAATGTTTCCATTCGTTTGTAAAAACGTAAAAAGTCGTAAAAAATTGGCGAATGAGAAATCAATGCTGTGTCTAATTATATCGAGAAAAATTAGGTAGACTCATTATTTTTCGGGTAAGTTGCCGGACATTCCCCCTCGAAACGTCTAATATTTTGTAGAAAACTGCGCTATTCTGCTGCTCCTTGGTGCTTTAATACTATTCTGCAT
>BOPP01000137.1:2092395-2113485 GCA_017312745.1 Gryllus bimaculatus | reverse complement strand
TTTCTTTCTCTCTCTCTTTCTCTCTCTCTTTCTCTCTCTCTCTCTTTCTCTCTCTCTTTCTCTCTCTTTCTTTCCTTCTTTCTCTTTCTCACTCTGACTCTCATTCTTAATTTCTTTTCATTATGTGCACAATTATTTTTAAAATTGTGAATGATCTGTTATTATATTATCTGGAATAGAGGTTGAAGATTGTGCGTAAAGCTAGAGACTCTTCAAGAGACATTGAATTAGAGTAACTATAAACCAGTTGAATAGTTTTGAAATCTGAAAAAAAAATCAATATTGTTTCAAGATTTGCACAAGCTTACATATGACTTGGAATTTACGTGAATCATGTCGCCAGAAACCAACCCTTCTACCTCGTGAGTAACGCTCCATTTAAATATCGTTGTCGCAAATACTTTTTGCATACGGTCCACCCGCGGGCAGCCACTGTTTCCACCCGTGCGACTTGCGGCCACCGAAATCTCGCCACCCGTCCACCTGTTTGCCGCTCGGCGCGTCTCGAGCCTCCAGCTCACTTCCTGCGCCGACAGCTGTGTCAAGCGCCTTATCACGCCGTTCTGGGAACGCGTGCCGCTCCACCGCCCGCGGCCGAGGCCCAGCTCCATGCCCAGGCCCGAGCAGGAAGTTTGCTTCAGGCCTCCGGCCACCGCGCCGGCCCGACCGACCGAGGTTTGAAAGAAGAAAACATAACGGTCGAAGTTCAATTTTTCAGAGCTGTGTAGTATGATGCTCATATATATGATGCTTTGCAGCTCGAGCGTTCGATCCCGGAAGATCGCTTGTTCGATCCCGGGGAAGGGGCGGAAATTTATTTAACATCGATGAGTTTGCTGGGTCTGACGAAATCAAGTTTTTAGGCCGATCGGCTTCCCCGATTACTTCAGGCGAATACCGGAGTAGCACTGTAGAATACAGGTCGTGGACCACGCGCGGTTATTCCTTTCCTATCCCGCCGCCATTGTATTCCTAGGGTCTATCGCTCAATCGAACGATGGACCGATCATCTGCCCTCGCCCATCTCAGAAATTTAGGAAATCTCTGACAAGGGGCGGAGATACGCTGAGCAGTGTAAGTGGGAAAAACAATAATAATAATAATAATAATAATAATAATAATAATAATATAAAATAATTCGGTCAGATGGCCGATATCGCTAAGATAGCATTGCCGTAGCGGTTTCGAACTCGTACAAGCACAATGTTGTTTCAAGGGGACGACTTTCATTTTTCTAAAACTATTTTAAATTGTTCGAGTTCGTATGATTTATGCAAGCGAAATTCGTTTTCAGAAGCGTTAAATTCAAATATTTGAAGCACTTGGATTAATCCCTCCGTGATATGAAATAACAAAAAAAAAATCATTTTTAGAACTGGGAAAGTAAATTCGCCAATATTTAGTGGTGCATGTATTCATTGGTAACATAACCATTTCTAAACTTAGTACAAAATATTGTGAACAAATTAACAAAATATTCAAATGAGAATATTCAACATTCGATGTAATAGAAGTAAAAAACCCAATCAAGGCACAGAGGGCGATAGAAAGAAAATCACTTGCGTGGTAATATCTTCAAAATACATATTTACCGAAACAAACAATTTTTTTTGTTGGAATTAAAAAACAAATATAATTTATTTCCAGAATTTTTCGTTCTCATTTGGTACCGCATTCGGAATCTGATTTTATATTTGCGAGTAGTTTAGCTCCTGAAACATCAATTAATGCACCAATATGAATTTTAAATGTATCTTGTTCACATCATTTTAGCCATTACATCTGCTCGAAACGATTGCTAATGTCTTTCAGATTCAAAGAAATTACCTCTTCATCTCCCTCTTTTAAGGACAGATTCATTTCATCATTTTACTGCCGGGACCGATAATTAATTTCCATATTTCCTCCCTGATTTTTTTACATTTTGCCTGATACACGGGGCGAAGGCACGTGTTTTCGTCTCGTGTGTCATGCAAAATGTAGAAAAATCAAGGTGGAACACCTTAAGATCAGACGTCGTGAGCTTGTAAAGATGATGATACGGCACTCGTTCCTCGTACTGTATAGCGCGGAATTAACTGACGACAAGACTCCTCGAGGCGTCCCATTAGAAGGAACTTCTATGCGCGGGGGGTGCGCGAGGAGTCCGCGGCTCGAAGTCGGTCGTCGGGATGCTGACGTGCGCGCCCCGGGCCCTAGGGTTGCCACTTTCGAGATGGAAGCCACCCGGAGATGACTGATTACCGGGAGGGGGGAGGTGAAGGTGCGGTAAAGTAAATATTCAAATTCACAATCAACATTTATTATAAAAGACTGCAGGACTTCTTTACGATTAATAATGACACATTTATAATGTTAATAACACATTAATTACTACAACAATAATTATAAATCTGTTCGAATAGACATTCATCACAAAATCAGTATTCTTCACCAATCACAAATTATCGTTTTGCTATCTATTTCGATCTATATTTTTCATTTGACAGCGCTTTCTTTAGCATTATTCAACACAGATTAAACACTTTTTTAAAAAGTGAAAAAAGTTATTACATTTTGTATATAACCCGGAGATTTTCAACAGTAATCCGGAGCCCGGAGATTGTCTATGAAACCCGGAGTCTCCGGGTCAAACCCGGAGAGGTGGCAACCCTGCATGGCCCCGCCACTGTCCGCAGGCGGCGTGGGTTCTTTGACGCACGACCCGCCTCCCGCACCTCTGGTTTTCCTTCCGCACTCTGTCTCGGGCGCCGGCCCTCTGATTGCTCTTGCGGCCATTCCCTCGTTCATGATCTGGCTGGCGTTCTCTCCCACATCCTCTCCCTCTCTCTCGCCTTGTTGATCGCCCCTACTCTCGCCTTTGCCCTCTCCTTTGCACTCGCGTTCGGCCACGGCTTCGCGTTGGACTTTTCTCTCGCCTTCGCCCTGGGCCTCGCCCTGGGCCTCGCCCTGGGCCTCCTCGCTCTCCCTCTTCTTTTGCCCTTGTCCTTCTCGTGGCTTCATTCCTTCATCCATTCTTGACATTGCCCTTCAGCTCTCCCTATCCACACACACACACACCCTCGCTTACCTGCTCCACGTTTCCTTCGCGCCTTTCCTTTTCCTTCGCGACGCCCTTCCCCTCCACGTTGCCCTTCATCCTTCCCACCTCCGATTTCCCACCCTCCCCCTGGCCGTTTTTCTCTTTCCCTTCCCTTCTCCCACTCGCCACCCCTTCCCACTGTCCTGATCCTTTCTTCAATCTTCGCTCTCCCCTCCGCGATTCCCTGAGGTCTCTCAATCGCCTTCACTAGCACATGCACCCTTGCTCTCGCCCTCTATTTAGTCTTATTCTTCGCTCTCGCCTACACCTTCCCTTTCACCCTCATTTCTGCATTAGCATTTGCTCTTGTCGTCTGTCTATAATCCCATACACACTCGCCTACATTTCGGCCTTCCCAATATACTCGCCTTTGCCTATAAACTAGTCCTGGCCCACATATTCTCTCACACCCACACATCCGCTGTCACCTGGACACTTTCCTTCGCCCAGGAACTCGCTGTCGCCCTGATACGCCTTCGCTAGCTCCGGTCTAGAAGCTCGTTCTTGACTACACGTTCCCTTTCAACTAGACCTGAATATTGTTTTCTTTAGTGTACGTATAAGCGACGCGAAAATGCATAACCCAAACCGCTAAAGAAGAGACAAAATGAGGAATACTACCAGCGGGCGTCCTTCTTTATATGAATGACTGGTCACTGAATTCCCACTCATTTCAGCTTTAGCTGTGGGACTGAGCCGATTAGTGTGGAAATACTAGGGCTGTCATTCAAACTTTCGGGACATGGACAATGCAAGGTGTTTTCTTCGCGGTCAAGTTACAGCTTTCTGGTGCTTAGGGTGCGTGACGTACTGTGCATAGGCGTCACGCACTCTTTAATTACCTGCGTCACTCGTCTGCGCGCGAGGAACCGAAACGTAAATGGAATACGCGATGTTGCGTTTTCCCATCTGTTGATGGCTCAATTGCTGCCGCTGCACACGTCTTAGAGGGCTGTGGCTGTTGCAATCGTTGGCGCTTGAGAGGATGCAGTTCATAATATCTAATGATATAAATAATAATAATAATAATAATAATAATAATAATAATAATAATAAAACAAATTACATTACTTCGTAATGGATTCATTGACAAAACAAAAATATCAGAAATACATAAAGTTCCAGATCTGCTAGCAGTTTCAAATCTCACCTTTCTGTTATGCTAGCAAACTCTCGAGTAAAACTAACCTATCAAAGAGAAAAATACGAGAACAGAAAATACAAAAATAACACAAAGAGATCACAAAATAAAATTGTCAAGGACTTCCATGATTCGTGTACACATTATTTCTTGCAGCAGTGGCAATTTTCGACGCAAAAACTCCACTGTGTGTCTCAGATATCGAGGAAATGGTTAAAAGTTTAAGTGAAAGTAAATAAATTGTATATTCCGAAAAATTGGTTTACAGCAAAATGTCAGTCTCTGCTGTTTATGTCTGTCCGTCTGTCTGTATTCAACACTAGTATCGAAACCGTCTAGACGATTTTGTCTAAAATTGGCATTACCTGATCCATCTGCCTGAACTCGAAACTCTGCAAATTTGATACGCACATCATAGTTTTTAGGGGTACTTTACATAAAGGTTCAACATGTTAAAAAATTTCTCAAAAATGGCGCCAAATTATTAGATTAATTTTTCTTGGATAGAACGAAGTTCACAAATAAAATGGAACAGGCCTAATTTTCGTTGAATCTCTGTGTTGACAATTGCCGGCCAAATTACTTCAAATTTGGTGCCTTATCGTCTTTAACAGGACGTTTGATGCTCTTCGAAGGCGTTTCAGAGGAAAGGATCATACATTTTAAACATGGCGCCTCCGAGTCTTTTTCCCCAAAAAGCCGCGCGAATTTCTTCTGTTGATCAAACATTAATTTCTTCGTGCAAAGTTCCTTGAAGTCGCTTGTCAACTTCTTTCTATTGGTTCTTAGCGTCACCGAAAGGTCACACCAGCTCCTGGGACGAATCCCGCGGAAACTTGGCAATGTCGAAATGCTAAGAATTTTCTATCGCGGACGCCTGCTCGCATTGTCACCACAAGCTAATGCGGAAAGCTGAATAAAAGCGTCTTGAACGTCTTCAAGGTTCGATTTCGAGTGTGCCATGCTCTGGATGTTGTAGAAACCTGAAGCAAAAAGCCACGAAATACGTAAGGAAAGGTTTAATTTCGTTTGGAGAGAGGTAACTGACAGTGACAGTGACAGTGACAACTTCTTCAATACTCGTTAATTCTTTCTCCAAGTAACAATCCTTGTCAATTGTGTGTCATCTCTTTTCCAGAACACTCTTGTCTGACAAAAACTACTGAGATAGAAGAGGCCATTTCCATCAAAATGCTGTCCCAACTTTTCTTCGACTATTTCGCCGCCTGAACACTGAATATTCGAAAATTGCGGAAGTTAAATTTCTTACTCTTCTTTCTAAAATTACAATATTGAAGATAGCATTTTTTCTAATAAAACGTGTTCTACAAATCTGCATCTTAAACGCAAATAAAAATCTTTGTATTTTTGAAAATCTCTAATGCAAGTGCTCAACTTAATTTTTTAAAGTGTCGTGAAGGTTGCGTTTAGCAGTCAGAGTGGTGAGGGTGGGAGAAGGTGAGTAGCATACTAAACTAAGAAACTGAGTTCAAATCCCAGCGATGCTGAAAATTTGTGTTGTGATCCCGAGTAGGTCGTGCTAACCCAAGAAATCGGCCTGTCACACAACTATAGGATGCTTGCGTAGGAACAATCAAATAATAATTGATTAGTGAGTGATGAAATAATGATTGATTATTTGATGTCTCCGGGCCCTCAACTGCAATGAGCATGAGTCTCGTTAGTGTAGTGAATATTTTAATATCGGGAGGTGGCGGAGGTGCCGGGTGTTGAGATACCTGATCTACATGGACGCAAACCTACACGTCAATGTGCGGGAGATCTCGTGTAACGATGCACCGCACCAGACGGGCATGTGGTAGTGTAGTTCACGTGTGTGTAAGGGGAATTGATCCGACATGGAAGAGGAAGGAAAGGTCGCGCGCGCTCCGCGGACCGTTACTTAGAGTTCGGCATTCGCCTGATATTGATCGGAGAAACGTCGGGAATGATGGTCGGAAACTGATCAGAGCGTTCTGCCGTTAGAACACGTCTTTCAGACAGCGGCTGCACTCTAGCTGGGTATGACGCTTGATAAGTCAGTAATCCGCCATCGCCGGGCCTCGAATTCTAGGAAAGCCCGGCCGGAGTCGCTGCACATAGAGCGAGAATGAACTAAATCCAATTGGTGAACTAAGTAAATCTGCTCTGGAAATACATACTTCAAAATTCATGCAATGTTATTGAAGGACATACAACCAAAAGGAACACAGGCTTCACAATGTGTCATTAAAAAATTGTTGTTGTCATGTGCCATCAAATTGCAAATATACAATTATTGCTGATAAAGCAATTGTGCAAAGTTGATAAAGTGATTATTACACGTACACATGTAAACCTACTACGTAATGTGGACTCTGAGAACGTATTCTGATTGAGGGAAACTGACACAGGAATGTTTGTAATGGCAAAGATATCGTATCACAGAAAAGACTCTACGATTAGAAACTTTAAAGCAGCAAAAAAATACAGTTTTAGTGATGTCGTTTCTCACAGCATAATGTAAAAATAATTTTCTCCCAAAAATTAGTAAATAACTATTTGGGTACATCAAGTTAGAAAAGAGTAGAAGCAGAATTAAAGAGGAGGTAAAGTTGAAAGAGGATGTGAAAGGGAAGGAGGTGGAGAGAGTAATGAGAAAAAAGGAGGAGGTAAAGAGGGGAAAGAAGTAAGATGTAAAAGGAGGTAAACTAGGGAGAACGAGGGGGAAGTAATTGGAAGGAGGAGGTAAGTAGTGAGAATGAGGAGGTAAATAGGGAAGAGGAGGTGAATAGGGAGGAGGAGAATAGGGAGGAGGAGGAGGTGAATAGGGAGGCGAGGTAAATAGGGAGGAGAAGAAAACGAGGAGGGTGGGCCACAGCAGGAAAAAAACGTAGAGCTGTCGTGTTACGGCCGTCCGCTGTGCACGTCGCCCTTTCCCCTACGCGCCGTGCTGCAACGCGCTGCGCCCGCGCGTGCGTCGCGTCGCGGCGTGGGTGCATCTGTTGCAAGGCGCGCGTCGGCGGCGTGCGTCCGCCCGCGGCCCCGCGCATACGCGAGCAGCTCCTGCGTAAGGCGGACGCGCCGCAGCTGTCAATCAGCTTGCGTAGACCTGCGACGCGCGATGTTGCATTGTGCCAAAGGAGGCCTATTTCGAAATGTGTGAAATGTTTTCAGTTACCTTTCATATAAGGTATACTGTTCTAATATTTCTGGATTCCAGATATTCATTTAGCAGTCCTGAATATATAGCATTCATAAGAACGAAGTACACGCCGCTTCCCAGGATGATTCACTTGAGCTCTTCATATTCTCCCGACAATGTATTTTATTATAGAATAGGCCACCAACTGTATGTAGAGTCTGAATGATTGTTTTGTCTTTTGGAGGCTTTGCAAGAATTATCTTGTAATATGAGGTAGTTTGGTAGCTAACGCCTCCACGTCCTATGTTCGCGGATCCAATATCGACTGGGAGCGGTGGAACCTCTGTAAGTCCTGGCACTCTTTACTCATTTACAAGAATTTTGTCAAATTATTTGTGAGTTATTTCACTCCTTTTAAGACTGCACACAGCTCAGATCAAAAGAGATTAATCGCACACTCACTTCAAAGCAATTAAATGTGGAAGAGATAATAATGTGCAAAAATCACTGTCAAGGGGTGGTCCAACTTAGGTTGAAAATTAACATGCTAACTGCTAATCTCACGTTCAAAATTCGGGAACTGAAGTGAATATTGTAAAGTATAGTCGTTTTCCGTGGACTGAGAACTTGCGCAACAAATCCGAATACGTGTTCAATCCTGGCCTTAGGCGGTCGTATGGGAATGAAGTTAGTAAGCGCAGTATAAAATTGTGCGGAATTGCACAATCAAAAATTTCCATTTTTCTGTCAAATCCAAAACAGATTAATTGTTTTCGAACATTTCTCCATTTCCGAGATGTCGACACCTCTCACACAACCAGAAGCTGCACATTTTTCAATACACTTCGGCGCGTATTGGAAATTAGTAATATTTGTACCCAGAACTCATTAGAGCTGGCAATCAGACGCGAAGAAATTGCTACATCCCGTCATTACAATTGCGTTAGAGTAAGAAATAACATTCGTCATCGGCTTCGCTATGCTACACATCTTTCGCCATCAGGCTCAGCGACTCGCAGCGTACGGTCCGCTTGGCTCACGTATCTAAACGCCAAGCAATACAAGGCGCGGGTCTCGTAACGCCAAGAGGTGTCGATATGGTGAATGTGTCAACTATTCTTACTCAAGCAAACATGCTTTCATTCTCTATCGCTATAATTCTTTATGAGTTATTTAAATCCGCATCCTCACAATTATTCTATCCTTCTCCGGGAGAGATGGCTCAGGGCATCAACTAATGTCACTGCAGAATGATCTGACCGGGAGATTCTCGGTTCGAGTCCTGGTGGCAAGATTTGCAACACTAGCTTGTCAGCTAGGTCGAGCTCAGTCGCTGTGTGGAGGATAATTGTAGCGGCCGGCTGCTCTGATCGGTAGTTTTCCGTGGTTTCTCCGATCAATGCCAGGCAAATTTCGGAGCAGTATCCTAACAAACGGGTAACTGACCGCTCGCAATCGTTTTTAACTCCTCCTTGTCCTCTCCTCTTCCCTTACAGACACTAGCACTAACGCGCACTACACCACACATGTCGGGCGTCCGGTCGGAAGCTTAGAACGTGTCCCAACTCGAGCTGTGCCCCGTTGTTAGGATATACCTGGTTGGGGTAAACCCCGCTAGCCGACGTTAGGTCTGCGCTGGATCTCGCCATCCAGCGGGGGAAGATCATCGCTACATTTCGAGCAAACACATACACCATACTTGCGGGACTAATCACCCACGCGCCCGGAATCACTAACAATCAGTCAGTCATAAATCATTGATATGGTCCATAGATATGATTCACCTCTGGTCCACCACGAAATGCCCGGGAGAAACAATGGAACCGTCTAATCAGGACAGGCGACCGAATAATATAATCCTGGTGCTTGAGTCTCTTAGTTTGAGTGGGGAAAGGTCTCTGTTGGGAGTCGCAGCCTATGGGTTTGAACCCTTGAACGTTTTGAAGCCTTGGTTTGTTGACCACGACTAGCCCATGCTCTCCTGATTACACCGTTAAAAAACATGTAAATTTTTATACATGTAAAAACATTTATTATTTTCAAAAGAAATAGATATATTTGTTTCGAAATGAAAATTAACCCAGAAATAAAAAAAATCAGTCGAATTATGTAAATATATGAAAGGTGCGAAATAGGTGCTTTTTTATTACTATGTTAATTTTTCTTTCTGAACACATACATTGATTTCTTTTCTAAATAATAAACAATTAACATGTTTCTGGAGTATTTTTATGATTATACAATTCACATTTTTGCCTAGAAAAAACTTTTTTCAAACCAACTTTTGAAAGCACATAACGGCTTAACCATTCGGAATATCCAAGTAGTTTATTAGACAAAATATGCTTAAAATTGTCTTCAGAGTTTCTTTGCGGAGTTTCGACATTTCTTCCACAAATACGCTGCATAACGGACGGCCTGGCGTCCGGAAAAAGAGATCAGACTTGGACTGTGAGTGCGTTTATGTTATTGTTGCGGATTCCGTTACGCCGACTACGCAAGTGCTCTGTTTTATTCTGTTGGAATTGTTAGTGACTCGTCTCCGAACTTGTACATCTGGTAAAACGGCGAACGTCTATTGACTTGGTATTTTTTTCGTCTGGCGGGTGGTTTATCTCGGCTTAGTTTGCTGGACGATTCGGATTGTGGCGTTTTTCAAAAGGTGAAAGCTCAAAAAATGTATTGTTGGTACTCCAATCTTCCTACTTCTTTCATACATTTCAGTAACCAACAAGATAACTGAGCGTCTATAGCAACTATTGAAAGAAGTAGAAAATCCAAAGGAATAAAGTAATAAGCTAGAACTACTAAGGACTGAGGTAGAGGGCTCAGGAACAAGTTATGACTAGGGATGAGTACATAGATGTTAAATGATTACCCCTTCATTGATACGTCTACGCACGGCTCCCTCAAGACAGGGAGCGCAGCCCAAGCCCGCTATTGCCACACGGTCACCAAAACATTGAATTGAATTGAATTGAATTGAATTGAATTTGCCTTATTTTACGTGGCGAGACTCGGGCCATCAGGCCCGCTCTTCCGTCTAACCACGCAAATTTCGCTACACTCCTTTCACCAACTAGGAGAGAAAGGAGGTATTTCTTGGGCGAGAAACAGGCGATTTGAATTTAGCTCAGAGGCGTCATTTAGGCTTGAGGATCTTTTACATGCAAGTAAATCTACGAACATGGGACAGCCGGCTTTACTTCCCCTCCGAAGGAAGGCGTACGAAGGATTTTTTCGCCCTTAAAAATCCACGGCTTCGATCGTGTTTGAACCCGCCAACTTGGGTATAACAGTCCGGTACGCTAACCGTTACACCATCGCCGCCGCTACATCGTTATTCCATTTGGCAGTTCATTCATTGGTTCGTATTAAAGAACAGAGCATCGAAATATTTGAACGCTTGCGCCATCCATGCGCCCATGGCCGCGCTAGGGCAAGGCTAGCCCCATGGCCGATACCCTACGCTCTGTTTGTGCTTTTTACTTTCCCATATGCGTACGTATATACGGGGTATTAATTATACATAATATAGAGAAAGTTATGTAATGCTGCGGAAAATCGATTTCCAGATTTCAACGGAAATACGTTGTAGTACTGATACCGAAAAGGGGTTATTTTTTTAAAACGTGCGTCTGTCTGGAAGTCCGTCCGTCGGTGAACACTACTAGCACATAAGCCATATGTAGGATTTCTTCGAAATTCAAGAAGCCCGTGTCCATCTGGCTCGAGTCGAATCTTTGAGATTTTTAAAAAAATATTTTTTTTTCGCTTTATTTATTATGGTCACATAAAATAAATGGTCATGAGAGACCCCATTGTTTTTACAAAATATTAACAATATTTGAAGCAAATAATTATTTAAAAAATGTATGAAAAACACATTCTATAAGTTCAAATATTACAGAATGGCACACAAAAATATTAACAAAACTTATTACATTAATAAGATCTTAAGATAATTGTATGATTTTTAGATACCTTCTATTTAACTTGGCAAGTTGTTTCTAATAGTGTATTAATCGAGGTTGAGTTCAACGAGGCAATGGATCACAATATATACATTACTTATACTATTTAAAAGTGTTTGTATGTTATTAGAAAGATTGTATTTTTTCTTAAATAATTCATATTTGGACAATGAACTAATATATGGATGACGGTAATAGGTATATGACATGTTTCTCAGATTTTTGGGGATTCCTTTGCTATTACTTGTCAAGGCTGAATGACCTATTCTCAAACGAGTAAGTAGTACTTGATCACTTCTTTTTTTAAGGTAAGGAGCATGGTCTTCAAGACCTGATTTTCTGATCATGAACAGTTTGTTAGGTGGTGAACTTTTCCATTCAGTGCCCCACAATTTCTTGTTTTTTTAAGAAGTACTTTTTTTATATTATTATGTGAAACAAATTGAATGTGAAAAAAATCATCATATGTGTCAAATTATTGGTGGTCAGAGATAAGGAGGTAGCTAGTTAAGCTGCTCTGTCGACTAATGCGTTGCCTGTTATACCAATGTTGGAGGGAATCCAGACAAACACTAATTCTTTGTTAATGTTTAACAATTCATTATACAGATTGATGGTAAAAAATCTCTAAATGTTGGGGGTGCTTTACATGAAGCCCCTGGGACATTTTCAAAATTTTCTCAAAAACGGCCTCAAATTGTTCTCGGCCTCGTTTTCTTTAAATTTCTTGCAAGAATAGAATAAAATGTATTCATGAAGGAGGCATAGGTTCGATTTTCACGGTTAACTCTGAATTTTCGAAAATGTTAATAGTTCGACTTTTTTCGGGAGTCTTCCTACAACTAGAAAATTAAACAAAGGTATTTTCCCTTTAAATAAAATTGGTTTTCGGAAGTTAGTTCTTTTATTAAGGTCATGTATATTTTTTTGACATTTTAGAAGTTTTCGCGCAACATTGCAACCAATATTAGCAATTTTAAAAAGTTACAAAAAACAGATTTTTACAAGAAACATTATAAACATGTACATAACATTTTACAAGAAACATTATAAACAGCTTCCATTCTTTTCTTTAAACTTTTGGTTGATTCAGTGTTAAATGTACTTTATAAGATGGCATAAACGCCATTTTGCTCTATTCTTTTGTTTTTCTTCAAAAATTACAATTTTTTAAAATTTGTCTCTCACGTTGTTAATATGTCTAATAGCGGCAATTTGTTCACATGATTGTATTTATGAGTACTTTTGCTTTAAATTATGCCAGAATTTGTCGAAAATTCAACCGTTTACTATGAAAACTAGCACAAAATTCCGCATTTTCAGAAACGCTCAATCGCCATTTTTTTCAAAACAGCTCAAAAGGTTTTCTTCGAACTTTTCGAAAGGATAGTGCTGATTGCAATCTTAATTTTGGCGTAAAGTTCCTTTTTGGGTTTTTTTATATATTAAAAAATTTCACAAATGTAATTTTTTTGAAAAATCTGTCACGCGATTTATATGCACTTTTGCAGCAATTTCTACTCACTATTTATATCTATGAATTAAAATGCTTCAAATGACTTGTAATAAACATTTTCAAAAGTTAAAAAAATGTCTGTGAGAAAGAACTTCATATTTCGAATTTGCAATAACGCTTAAACGCCATTTTCTTAACAAACGGCTTCAAATTTTCAAAGAAAATTGCCATTTATAACGAGATTTTACTATTTTTTAATATTCTTAAAATATTATCTCCGTTCTTCTATTAAGAAATCTAAATATTAAGAAAATTTTAAAAAATATAATTTAGGCAACGATAAATGATAGCTGGAAAGAGTATGTGGCAAATCCAAATAGCTAGCCTAGAGCAAAGGAAATAAAAAGCTAATACGGGTGCCATGGGCCGTTCTGTAGAACACTAGGTTCCATGTTCCCACCGTCTTCGCTCTCTGCTGCCCAACCACAAAACATTTCTAGTCCCTTTTATGCACTTCTTGAATAAAAAAAGCAGAGGATCTTGGTGGCTAGAGGTAGAACGCTAACGTCTTGGCTGCTAGGGTGTGGTCAGCTCATGATCTTTCCGTTTTCAAAGTCGTGGTACATCATAGGTGCAGTATCTAGCGACAAGGAGAACTAGGTGCGCAGTGCATGGGCGGCGAGTGCTGTCTTTCGTTGCGCCAGGCGTAAGATATTGAAACATTCCAGGACCCTTTTAGCACCTCGTATATTTTTGCGTACAGTTGAACAACAGGGAAAACGCTACTATGAAAGTTGTGCCGAAGATGGAATGAAAAAACTTCAGATAAATCTTCACATACTACTTAGGACTAATACGCACGTGTTCCAAAGTTCCGCTCAATGTAGATCAACCGAAAAGTTTCCAGTAATAAATGAGACTTCATTTTTCACAAATAACGATACTAAACAAACTAAAGTACGTATTTATTAAAAAGCACATTATTTTCATTAAAAAATCACAAATTTTGAAACCAAGAAGAAACGTGACGCAGGAGAAACATCGAAAGTAACAGGCTGCTCTACACACCTGCCGGGAGACGCGCGAGGCGGCGGCGTCAAGGAGAAATGAACTGAATTGAATTGAAGCCTTATTTTACATGATGAGACTCGGGCCATCAGGCCCGCTCTTCCGTCTGACCACGCAATTTCCTTTCACCAACTAGCAGAGGAAGGAGGTATTTCTTGGGTGAGAAAAATGCGATTTTCAATTTAGCTCAGAGGCGTCATTTAGGCTTGAGGATCTTTTACATGCAAGTAAATCTACTAACATGGGACAGCCGGCTTTACTTCCCCTCCGAAGGAAGGCACACGAAGGATTTGTTCGCCCTTCAAAATCCACAGCGTCGATCGGGTTTGAACCCGCTAACTTGAGTATAACAGTCCAATACGCTACACCAACCAATACGTTTCACCAACGCCTCGCAATTCACAATGCTGTGTAAGTGTTATAACTGTAATGTAATTTTACATTATTTTACATCATCTGTGAAATTTCCACGCGTTCACGTTCTTTTCATAGGTAGCGAGGGTCATCAACACGTGGGCCATTGAAATATTTACTAGGCGAAAGAGGGCCAATGAGGCGGAACAAACGTAATAAGATGGTTCGTGTATTAGCCACCCGTGAAATTCTGTTCTACATATCACTATTTTCGACTTAATCTCATTTTCTGCTATTGGAAGTTACTTTCATTTTTGAGTAGCTGATATTTTAACATTCATTGCTGTGCAGAGAATTAAAATGCAGTTTACGTTGAACGTTGCGTTTAAAGTTTTGGCCTTTTAAAGAAGCGTTTAAAAGAGTTTGTAAGAGTGGATTTTTCTTATAATAAGAAAACAAAGTTTTCAATATAGCTCTTCACGCCTGTTCAGGCGACGAAGTAGTCGAAGAAAAGTTGGGAGAGCATTTTGATGGAAATGGCAACGGAACATCGCCTCTGCTATCTCAGTAGTTTTTTGTCAGACAAGAGTGTTCTGGAAAAGAGACGACACACAATTGACAAATATTGTTACTTGGAGAAAGAATTAACGAGTGTGGAAGAACTTATCACAGTTACCTCTGTCTAAACGAAATTAAACCTTTCCTTACGAATTCCGTGGCTTTTTGCTTCGTGTTTCTACTACATCCAGTGCCTGGCACACCCTGCATCGAACCTTGAAGAAGTAAAAAAAAAACGATTTTACTCAGCTTTCCGCATTAGCTTGTGGTTACAATTCGAGCAGGCGTCTTAAATAGAAAATTCTAGCATTTCGACAATGTCAATTTTACGCGGGAGTTGCCCAGGAGCTTTCGGTGACGCTCCGAACTAATAGAAAGCAGTTGATAATCGACTTCAAGGAACTTTGTACGAAGAAATGAATATTCGATCAACAGAGAAGAAATTCGCGCGGCTTTTGGGGGAAAAGTAAGACTCGGAGGCGCCATGTTTAAAATGTATAATCCTTTCCTCTGAAACGCCTTCAAAGAACATCAAACGATCCGTTAAAAAAAAAAAAACAAGGCGCCAAATTTGAAGTAATTTGGCCGGCAATGTGTCAACAACGCCAAAAACTCTAAAAGCATTAATGGTCGGGAAGGACATTATATACAATCGCCGCCGTCGAAGGAAAGGGGGCGTGGCGCCTCAGCGCAAGGGCGGACCGTTGCTGCTACCGTCCACCGCCGCCGCTGTCGCAAGCAAATGAGGCGAGCGCAGGATCCGGGGCGGCTGCGACGACCACAGGGGCATCTGCGGCGTCGGCGCTCAGGCGGCGATACTCTCGTTTGGCGCTCAACTGGTGGAGAAAGGAGGTATTTCTTGGGAGACGAATCAGGCGATTTAAATTTACCTCAGAGCTTGAGGATCTTTTACATGCAAGTAAATTTACAAACACGGGACAACCGGCTTTACTTCCCCTCCCAAGGAAGACGCACGAAGGATTTTTTCGCCCTTGAAAATGCACGGCTTCGATCGGGTTTGAACCCGCCAACTTCGGTACAACAGTCCGCCACGCTAACCATTACACCGCCGAAGGAAGGAAAGGAGGCGTGGCGCCTCAGCGCAAGGGCGGACCGTTGCTGCTTCCGTCGCGCCGCCGCCGCCGCTGTCGCAAGCAAATGGGGCGAGCGCAGGATCCGGGGCGTCTGCTGCGTCGGCGCTACTCTCGTTTGGCGCTCAACTGGTGGAGAAAGGAGGTATTTCTCGGGAGACGAATCAGGCGATTTAAATTTACCTCAGAGGCGTCATTTCTGCTTGAGGATCTTTTACATCCAAGTAAATTTACAAACACGGGACAATCGGCTTTACTTCCCATCTCAAGGAAGGAGCACGAAGGATTTTTTCGCCCTTGAAAATGCACGGTATCGATCGGGTTTGAACCCGCCAACTTCGGTATAACAGTCCGACACGCTAATCATTACACCGTCGCCGCCGTCGAAGGAAAGGGGGCGTGGCGCCTCAGCGCAAGGGCGGACCGTTGCTGCTTCCGTCGCGCAGGATCTGCGGCGGCTGCGGCGTCCACAGGGGCGTCGGCGGCGTCGGCCGTCGTCGGCGCTCAGGCGGCGATTTGCCCGCGGCGGCACGCGCGCTTCCGCGCGCCGGGTGCGGGGCGGACGTCCAGGGCGGGACGCGCGCGCGCGCCGCGTGACGTCCGACGACGCGGCGTCGCACGCCGCCGCCCCCGTCATCCACGGCTGTCGCTGCGCGCCCCGCGGGCCAGTGGAGACTGTCAGTGGCGCAAGGGGGCCGGTTGCTGTCGATGGCTGCGTTCAATTTTTGAATGAAGTGAAAATTGTACATTTAAATACATACTAGACTACTTTAAAATCGAACTTTCTTGTATTCGACGTTAAAAGCGGCACTATAAAAATCCAAGTGATATTTGCGATGGTGCGATGGACCGCGGCGATGGTTTGCGCGCGGTGATGGTGTAAGGTGCGCGTATCAGACTGCTATACCTCAGTTGGAAGATTCAAACCCGATCGAAACCGTGGATTTTTAAGGGGCGAAAAAATCCTTCGTACGACTTCCTTCGGAGGGGAAGTAAAGCCGGCTGTACCATGTTAGTAGATTTACTTGTATGTAAAAGATCCACAAGCCTAAATGACGCCTCTGAGCTAAATTGAGAATCGCCTGTTTCTCGCCCAAGAAAACCTCCTTCCTGTGCTAGCTGGTGAAAGGAGCGTAGCGAAATTTGCGTGGTCAGATGGAAAAGTGGGCCTGACGGCCCGAGTCTCATCACGTAACAGAAGGCATGAATTCAATTCAATTCAATTCAATTTGGCCTGCGATGTTGGTTGTCTGCTGCGCGGTTGGGAAAGCTGATAAAGTCGGGACATGTCGCAGGCTATAATTTCGTCGCAGCTTGTGTTCTTGTACATGCCACAAGCTTGATATGGCACACTGGTGACATTCCGGTCAAACGTCTCAACCTCGGCTGGGACCGAATAGCGAACCGCCCGCGTGGCTGGTTGGCATGGAGCGTAGGACGGACGCTCTGAATCGGGTCGCGTGCGCGTCTTATGGCCGACGACGCGTTACTGCATGCCGCAGCCCCCTTGATCGTCTACTGGGGCCGCTGGCGAGAGGACTCTGCCAAGAGCGCGTGATGCTCATGGAAGGGGACCAGTTTTTTTCCGCTTTTATGACCTGGATTGAATTGTTGGATTATGTGAAAACCACGTTTAAATGCTAGTAGATCCGGCAATGCTTCGCTATTACAATGTATTATACTTCACATGCTACAGGTCATGTGATTGTTAATCACGTTTTGCCTTACGCTCTGCAAACATTTCAATAGACGAAAGAATCTCACGAGTGTGTTTCTGTCTGTCTGTCTGTCTGTCTGTCTGTCTCTCTCTCTCTCTCTCTCTCTCTCTCTCTCTCTCTCTCTCTGCGTCTTTCCGTCTCTCTACCCATCTCATTCTGTCTCTGTCTCTTTTTCTGTCTCTCTGTTTGTTTTTCCCTCTGCGTCTCTGTCTTCCTGTCTCTCTCTCTCTCTCTCTCTCTCTCTCTCTCTCTCTCTCTCTGTGTATCTATCTCTCCTGGGAGAAATTTCACAATCGCAGGGGTAGAATACGCAATGAAGACGTCTTAATAATCGTACTTCAGTGTGCGGCAGGTTGCGTAGAGAGCGCCGTGGCGTAAAGTGTCCTGATCAAGGCCCTCGAGTCTACATAAAATCACCATCAACTCGCGTCTATGTGCGCAGGCATATGCACATTCCCATCGTACTATGCCTATATTCTTCCAGGAAGTGAAGCAAAAAGTTAACAATTATCCTAATCTGATGGACGGTACGGCGGCACATTAAGCACGAACCAAAAACCAACATTGTCTTTTATATATTAGATTTAGTTGACTTTAAATCTTGGTTCTTTGTATTCTCTGCCAGATATCGACACGGCAGCGGTCCGAGTGACATTTATTCGTGCTTTGAATCATTCCTTGTCTGTTGCGCGGATGTGAAAGCTGATGAAGTAGAGATGTGTCGGAAGCTTTAATTTTGTTCAGCTTGTGTTCTTTTAAATGCCACAAGCCCGCCATGGGACACTGTTGACTTTCTGTCCTAACTTCTCAATCTTCTCAAACCGCTCTCGCGTTGGGTGGACGCCTTATGTCGTCCCTATGACACCTGGATGCCTTACGCCTTATTTCGTCCGGCGCCGCTGCCCCCTGATCAATGTCTACCGCAGTAGTTTTACTGGCAGGTTGTGTGCGAAGGGTTCAGGGATTTAAGCGAAAGAAACCGGGAGTTGCAGGCCAGTAGTCGCTCGCCTTCGATTTTATCAGCTGTGTTGTATTTTCGAAATTACCTGAAATGTTTAAAAACCTACTTGGCTAGTTTAAATCTGACTTCTGTTCATTCGCCACCATAGATTAACACAACACTGGTGCCAGTGACATTTACCTTAATAAATTTTCTATAATTCGGGAACGAAAATGTCTAGTTTCTAGAAATGTTGCTAATATTGCTCTTTGGAATGTTTAATTCTATAATAATAATAATAATAATTATTATTATTATTATTAATATTATTTTTACTATTATTATTATTATTATTATTATTATTATTATTATTATTATTATTATTATTATTATTATTATTATTATTATTATTCACTGTTATTCACCTTTGAAATATTTACAGTTCATATGTTGGGAAGGGGTTGTGGGCAGGATGGCACCCCTGGGGGTTTCATCGTTTGATTTGCAGTTTAAACTGTTTGGCTTGCTGCGTTTACTCCCTGCTTCCTGAAAACAATTGGGAAGCACTTTCCTCATTCGTCCCGAGAAAGCAAGGCACTCGTTGTGAACCGCCTTCGGGAGGCGGCGCTGGCACGCGTGCGTTCGCGTCTTGCAAGTCATCGTCAGGCCTATTCCACCGGGGCGTGCGGCGGCGGCAGCGTTGGCGGAGGCGGAGGCGGCGGCTTCTCCTGAGAGGAGCCGCCATTCGCAGGCACGCGCGTCCGCGGCACGCAACATGCCACGCGGCGAGCACGCACTCACACACACACACACACACACATGCACGCACGCACGCAGGCACGCTCTCGCTCGCCACTTCGCACCTGACCGCGGCGCGACGCACAGTGGGCCCTGACATGCACGGCCTGGGCGGAACGCGGTCGAGTGGTCGCAGTCTGCGTCGTTTTGTTTGCTCTCACACTTGCGCATGTCTCTGCGTCAGTGACGTTTTGAGAAGAATTTTGAAAATAGACTTGTCTGTAGAGTGTATTTGTGGTAATAATATTTTGTTTTATACATTATTTTTCATTAGTATATTTTGTTCTATAATCAGATTGCAATTCCAACATGCGGTACGACCGTACGAAATTTTCCTGTTCCTGGAATCAGGCGCTACTTGCGTCAATGTTTGCGATCATTCTCTCTTCGTGGGCGTGTGCGTTCATTCTCTCTTGCTTGCCCAGCTCTTTGAAACTATCAACCAGATCTTTAAAGCGATCACTTGCCCGTGAATAGTAACAAATTACCGGTTCAAGCTTTTACTCTTTGTGGAATCGCAGGGAAACTGAGGACTTGTAGTTAAATTAGTAATAGAATATGTTTCTAAATGACACAAATGAGCACGAGCACGTAGAATCCTTGTCAGGAATACATCGAATCCTCTTCCCATTTGATCATTCACCCTCATTGATTGTGCTCATTATCTACCATTGACTTTGTGTACCAAGTACCAGAATAGATTACTATGTGCCCTACGCGCCTGAGCGTAAGCGAAAATGGAATCTGACATTTTCACCAATCTACCATACCGCGTCGTTTCATCTGACCACTTGCGTCTTTTACCTATAATACGTTAAATCGACTAAAGTTGAGAAAATAAATCATTTTCTACTAATCGAAACCCTCAGAAAATGATTTTTGAGGCGAAAGGAGTCAATGTGTTACGAACTGAAGCATTCAGTGCCGAGAATCGAAGGCTAAAACTATTGATTGACCTTCTGATCCGCGTGTATGTTACTAAATGCTCGCTACACGGACACGCATGACAGTCTGTCTAGTCACTAATCGAAACCCCCAGAAAATGTAATTTGAGGGGAAAGGGGTCAATGTGCTTAGAACTGAAGCATACAGTGCCGAGAATCGAAGGCTAAAACTGTTGATTTACCTTCTGATCCGGTTTATGTTACAAAATGCTCTTTACACAGACATGCATGTCAATCTGTCCAGTGCAACAACTCTGTCTAGTGCAACAACTTCATTATATAGTTGCCTAATGCGAATATGGGTCGAAGAAGCCAACTGGTATCAAGCGAACGCAAGCTCCCGTGGTGGCTCCGAGCGAGTGATCTTCAAAAACGTTCGACGCGCGCGCCGTGTATCACGAGCCTGAAGACAAGTTCCTTGCGGGGGGAAGGTGCGAATTGGACGCAACAAATTAGATTAGATTAGATTAGATTAGATTAGATTTATTAATAATTCTGCAATTAAGTGTGAGAACTTGGTTTCAGTGCAATTACCTATGTCTTCTTTGTAATTAAGTATTGCGATTATATTATAAAATTTCCTTATAATAATGTATATCTTATTATTATATAGAAATTTATATAATATAATGTATAAGTATATATCTACTTATGAGATCTATATAGTTTTAGCTTACTTTTTATTTATAATTATTACTGTGTAATACATTAATTAATGTGAGATTATGTATGTTTATTATTATTATTATTTATTATTATTATTATTACTTATTATTATTATTATTTATTATTATTGTGCATGTGTTTAGCATTTTTATCGGCGTGAAGTGCTAGTGACGTGC
>BOPP01000137.1:2004313-2027751 GCA_017312745.1 Gryllus bimaculatus | reverse complement strand
GTGAGTGAGTGGGTGGGTGAATGATTGAGTGAGTGGGTGAGTGGGTGGGTTAGTGAGTGAGTGAGTGAGTGTTGATTTAGGGCGCGTCAACTGCTAAGATCATTAGTGCCGTAAATTGAGTGCATATAATATCGCGGGAATTAGTGGTATTCTACTCCCGCTGAAGCATAAGGAAAGCTACAAGGAAAATTGGGGGGATTTCCCTCTGCCATACATCTCCTCCTGCACCAGCCGGAACGAAGCACAAAGTTCCTGGATTTCCCGATGTTTAGTAATGAATTATTATTATTAATATTATTATTAATATTATTATTATTTGGTCATTAACAAATGTTTCGATCGATTTTCAATGTCATCATCAATAATCTTAACAATCTACAGAGTTAATTATTTTAGTAACCTCACACTTAAAATTTCAGTGTACATTGAAAAATATGGCAGGCACTTCATTTGTTAAATACTATAATTAGAATGTAAAAGGAAACACACTGAACTAGTGAGAAAAACTTCAACTTATTACCATAACAAAGAAAGTTCCGCAGTAAAACAGAACATTGTCGCAGATAGATCGTATTATTTGTGTATATTTTATTATACGTTTCTTATACATTTGTATTATATATTTTATTATACATTTGTTTTTATTTACATTTGTTAACTATAATACTTAAAAATGTAGTACATATTGAATGTACCGGAGTAGGAAGCAGCGTTTATTGCCCAGATGTAATTGACCAGATATATCGAATTGTCTCTGTATATGGTTACGCATTGTGGTGATGACATACGGTAGCGTTCATATCTCGAATCTCTTGCCTTCAGAAGCTGTGTCAAGAAATGTAAGAGTACATTTAATTCCTAATCAAAGATAACCTGTTGCAGAGATTCAATTGCTCTCGTTGCGAAGTTTACTTTTCCAAATCTAATTTATTGGGAATTCTCATAAGAAGAAGCAGCTGTTTGCTACGTCGTATATAATTACGTAGCCGAACATAATGTTACATCTTTATGTCTGCTGCCCTGCATTGATTTTATTCGTAAAATGGTCTATTTGCATATGACAGGTATCCTAAGTTTAACAACTTCAACTACCCTGACAGTCGTCATACGTAGATGAAATGCATTTCTTTTGACCACATGAAAAAGACAACATAGAAATCAATCGTAATAGTATAATATTTATGATCCTATTTCTCTGCGTCGAGATTTTCTACGAGTTAAATATACCTCTCTCAATACAAGATTTACTGATGTTTCATAGGTTATAACTCTCAAGGAAATTTACTCTTTCGAGGACAGTTACACTAATAAGATGTGTATTGGCAGCTCAGGCACAATAGTGTGTATCTTCGAAAACGTTGTTATAATTTTAGTAGAACCGTTATATCCAAGCAATTCTGAAATGTCGTAAATTAATACACTGTTTGATATGTGAAACTACTGCGTTATAATCAGATGAGTCTTACAATATACTTCATCCATTGAGCGAATGGTCGCTGGTTTTGCGTCTAGACAGCTCCCCCGCCGACCCCCGTCATACAGTTTTTACTTTGATGTTACATAAATAAATAAATCATAAATTAATACTATTTAAATAATAATTCGTAAGGAAATGATGAAAACTACATTTTTCATTTGACTAGAAATTTGATACGGAAATCGAGTTAGGGATGTTACTAATTGTCAATTGAAGAGAAAGACAAAAGTGAGAAATATTGTCATGTATAAAAATATCATTTGAGATAACCACATCAACAAAGTTATTAGCGTCGTTATGAAAATGTTTTGCACACGTAAGCTTCCGCGACTCGATTCCACAAATTTTTGGTTGTCCGGGAGACGCCGTGTCGTTGGCTGAGAGACCGACGTTTCGCCTGACATGTCGCAGGCTTCCTCAGAGCACTGTCCAGCAGGCCCCGTCTCTGCCCCGAGGAAGCCTGTGACACGTCAGGAGAAACGTCGGCCTCTCAGCCAACAACGCGGCGTCTCCCGTATCGCCAAGAATGCATGAAAATGTTTTATCGCACCGCGTGAGTGAATTAAACATTACTCTAAAAGTCGTTGAACATTCAGTGCTGCAGTTCCGGTGGTCCGCGATTGCCAGCTGTCACCCGTTTAGATCACTCAAGCGCGAACCTCTTGGCAGATCTCCTCTTTCAAGTGATGACGAAAAAGGCAAACCGCGGATTGTGAGTTTAATGAGCCGATAAAGACCTTTAAATATTCCCCCTCACGCCGCTCTTTTCACGCCTCTCCTCCGACAAAGCCGTCGAGGGGCCACCGGAGTCGCCACTGCGCGCCCTCCTCCCTTCTCACACCCACAAAGCGGGCGCTGCGCACGAAGGGCCGAATGGCGCAAAACGAGCGGACAAAAATCTTCATTTAATACACCGAAAATTTCAACTAAATTAAGAGTCGAAAAGTAGACGAAATGTACCAATTATTAATAAAACTTTGACATAAATGACACTATAGATCCAAATATTTGAAACGTCAATCCTCGGTACATGATTTTTATTTAAAAAAAACTCCGATGTTTCGACAGTTCAAAACTGAGATTTTGAAGACTGCAAAATATGGACTCTTAAAGGTTACAGTTAAAAAAGATGATGACTGATGTTTCATGGTTCTCCGGTTAATTGTCTTATTCAAGCACGTTTCATGATATTTACTTGTGTGAATTTTTTAATTAGTCACAAATGTGATTGTAATGTTATACTTGGCTTATTTACAAATACGAAAAACTAAATAGTATTTTTGAAAAACTGCAATATTACAACGACAGTTTCTGAGAAATGTGGGTTCCAAAATCTCATAAATCCATAAATTTCAGGCTTCATAAAAATTTCCAAAATGCATGCAAAATGCAGGCAGAATACACAAAAAAATTTTGATTTCATATGAGCTTAAACCGAATAAATTGAACCCTTAAAAACAATTTTGATCCCTATGTTTGTTTCTCAAACCTCTGTGCGGCGCCCCCCCTCCGTTCCATGCCCGAGGCCTCGTAGCGTGAGGGTCCCTGACCGAGGGGAGGAGGCCCTCTTTAGGGCGGGACACGCGCTTTTCGCAGCTGGGTCCAGAGGCAGGTGCAGCCTCTGCAGGTAGTTCGCGGGCATCATTCCAAAGGCATAGACAGGTAACCCGGAGGTTACGAGAAACGTTTACCGTTCGATGTAATCGCAGGAGTGAATTGTAATTTACTAATCGCATTAATAAACATACGAAACTTCGTTTTGTGAACGTCACTGCTCTGAATTGTACTTTTCGAAGCCAACTTTCCGTTTGTTTCAACTAATTTGTTTGTAAGAGGAAATATTCTGTGTTAGCACACGTGGTAAAATAGTTATGCATCTTAAATATATATTTTATATAGTTGTTTTTTCATAGCCTCAAAGAGCAGGCCTTAAACCTTCAGCACTGCTTCGATTAGTTATAATTCATTCATTAGTAAGTTATTCGGGGAGTCGGCGCAGATGCATTAAATTGCCTGTTGTTGAGAATTATAAAATGTAAATAAATACGACGTTGCTTAGAAATTATAAATTTGTCATGAGCATAGTAATGTAAGTAAATAAAAATGAGGCTTATTAAATCCCAAGAAGAAACATAGCGATCTACGAAATGTTTTAAATTCCACATTTTCTGCATGATTCGCCATATCTGAGCATTTGAAGCCTTTACTGACGTATAATCAGTGTGTTAATGAATATAACAATACTATTGAAGTTGAATTGAATGATGATGGAGGAATGATGGGATGAGAGACGGATAAACGTGAGAACCCCGAGAAAATCTGCCGTGAACTCACTTCGTCCATCATTCATTTCACACGGATCGAGCCAAAATTGAAGTGTACTACCTCGAATTGCACTAAATTCTTTAGAATTCCGTTTTGGAGATGTTTTCTTCCCCTGCTATAACAATAAATATATTCGACTGGTAGCTACCCCCTTCAAGTAATGTCAACTCAAACTTCAAATTATGTCTATGGCATTTTTGTCCCCTGGTAATTACATAGAAAGCTAAAGTTTTGACTCCACCTATTTCAGAATTACACGTAAACATTCGAATACCTTGGATATGTGTATACTTTCTCCACTCTATGACAATAAGGTTGAACAGGTAGCATCTTGCCAGAAGTCATGACAATTCTTTTGAGGAATACAAGTCTCCTGCTCGTCAAGCTCCAAACAGACCTTTTTCGATCGGCCAGTCGCAGTAGCAGTCCGAAGTAGCACCGTGTCTTGACAAGTATTGTACCTTGACGAGCATTGCAGTGTCAAGGGCACCTCAATGGACCGGAAGAGCCAGCGGGGAGACGACTCGGAGGGGAGGGCTTTGTGCTGTGATGGAGTGGAGACGTTAAGCAGCTCGAACTAGATACCGGCACGTCGCGGTGCTCGCCCACAGCGCCCATGCCTTGTGTCCCGCGGCCCACGTTACACGAGCTGATTGAAGAGCGGGTTTTGGCAAATCAAACGTCTGGAAGAAAAGCCTCCCCCCCCTCCCAGTAGTGTGAGGATTTAAAGACTGCGACTTCAAGTAAAGACCACAACATTGTAATTAATATGATTTTGATCATGAACCCTAATTAACTTTACATTACTTATACATTAACGTCGATATGAATTTATGACCAAAACAAAAAAACGTCAAATAAAAGAAATGTGCACTATTGTATAGTACGCAATGTACACAAGGTCTAGTGTTTCTTGTATAAAAGTAAATTCGTAGAACTGTAAATACTATCTGCAATTTTGTGATAAAAGAGAGACCTACAACTTAATGGTCGTTTTTTAAATTTTTTTTCTAATAGATTAGGATATGTGTGTTTTAACACCATAATATGGAATTTATTTATCAGATACAACTGCAAACTGAATGCGACAAGCTGCACATTTTCGAAGCGTACGAACGGCCTGCCCGTGCGAGCTTTGAATTTCGAGGAATTGTCACGTCTCGATCGGAGTTTTCCTTTAATTTCGCTCGTTCCATCGTGCAAAAATCGAGATGGACTTTTACATCGTTCCTGGACATCAAAATTAGTTTCTCTTTACCAACCTCGCACATCGCATGCGTTTTAAATGTGTTTAAGTTTGTAAAAATAAAAAAGTAATAAAGTAATACAAGGGAAAGTAGATCTCTAAGTCTCCACCTGTGAGGTGTACTGTGTTCAAAAACAAGAAGAACTCAAAATAAAATCACGACCAAACATATTCTCTACTGTATTCTGTGAGGTTTGATTCACGTGAGTTAAATCCTTGGTTCTAGCGGGTTGTAAACTACAGATTAGTTCTAAAAGAGCACGGTCTTGTCGTCGTTTGGGTTTCTCAGAGCCTAGATCAGTTGCTTACCTCTCGTAGGTATTGGTGGATTCTTATTGGTTCTGGTGTAAAACTATTTGTTGAATAAGGACATGTTCGGTTTCCTAACAATATTTGTTTTAAAAAAATCCCAATTTTGCCTTGATCAGGCGCGATTTTGACAGAAATTACGCTTTGTGAATCGTTTAAAATAAGCAAAAGGGTGGGACAAAAGATGGCCGTGTACGCCGACAGCGTCCTGCTGGCCGGCGAGCACTCACCTGGCTCGGCGGCGTCGGGGGCCTGCGCCGGAGAGCAGGCCTGCGCAGGGAACGGGCAGTCGGCGTCCATCTTGGCGGGCACGCCTGGGCCTGCGCTCGCGCCGGGGCCTGGGCCTGCGCCTGCGCCGGGGCCGGAGGCGGCCGCTTCTTTGGGCAGCGGGAACACTGTGTTGGGCACGCCGGGCGGATCCGTGCTGCCGCTCAGGATGACCGTCTCAATATCTTGCCAGATCTGGAAGCCGCAAGCGGACACGCGCTCGTTACGGGTGGGAAATGCCCGCGCAGCCGGGAGGGGAGGGGGAGGCTGAAGAGCACGCGTTATGCGACTTCGGTTTGTCCACCAATTGAACTGGCGACTCCGCGTGTTGTCGTTCAGGCTTGCAGATAGGTTTCCGCCTTGACTGAGGTACGTGACGGAAAAGGAAGAAAAAATCGAATTAAGGCATAAATAATGTGTAAAATATGTGTCGAGAGTTAAACCGACAAAAACCGCAAAACGAATACTGTTTCAAATATGTTTTAATAGTTACATAATAATAATAAACAATATAATAATAAAAAATATAAAAATAATAATAAATTAATAATAATAATAAATTTAAATAAGTTATAAACACCCGAACTCTAATAATTTTGATGTTTGAAAATATTCAACTTTCTTATAAATAATAGATTAATTTTGTGCATGTTGTATTTCTGAATCGTCAGTCTCTACAACTTGCACACTGAAATCTTAATGTAGAAACATAATCACTCTCACTTCTTCGAATTATATATTTCATTTATCATATTATTAAGATGACCTTTGACAGTTTTACTTGCTGTCTTTCTGTGATAATATTAGAGTGATACTAGCTATTTTTATTATTGTTTCAAATTTTAAATTGATTGCTTTTCAGTAACCAATCCTTTCTACTCCACCTCACTAATTTTTTTTCGTGATATTCGCAGCTTAGCTGTGATGTTCATTTTTATAAATGATGAATACTCTCAATTTAAACTTATGACTGCTAAATGCAGTGTCAAAAAACGTACAATTATCAGTGATACATCAATAGATAAAAAAACTGTCCTGTTTTATAGTTGCCATGCCAACCTAGTATTATTTTACGTATGACAATCCAAAGCAATTCTACACAACACAATCTTAAATACACCTGTGTCGTTCACGTGATATATTCTTATATTTGCAGACGTCGAAGTGGAATTACTACGCCGAATTACCTAATATTTTACACCGCGAGACAAAGTACTGGCTCTTCAGATAGAGGGCAAACAATCTTCTCGCCTTCTTTTGTTCCAGCCGTTTACTCGCGTGAAATAATGTGGCTGGAAGAAATCCAATGTCCCCGGTGCGCAATTGGACGCTGTCCAACCTTCTATCACTACCATTCCTATACGCATGTTAATTGTGCTATTATTCTCCGCGCCGAGACACAGAAGTAAATTACGTGCGTCTGTTACTTCATGCACAGCACCGTAAAACGTTAACGGGCGGTATCGGTCGCGCGGATAAGGCGGAGAGACGAAACGGGCTACTGATAGGCGGCGCGAGCGCATCTAGCCGGAGAGGGTCGGGGTTCGTTTCCATGCGACGAATACGCGGCACGCGTTTCCTGTGCGCGTTGATGCAACCGCCGATTGAGCGTAATTTCCTGCGTTATATTATATTTTACCCCGTGGGACGTGAGGTGCGTCAGGAGCGACGGGACGTGCGCTGCATGCGGCTCGGGTCGCCGCTTGTTCCCGCCGCGATTCCCGCGCGGCCTTGTACGGCGCAAGGGGGGCCTAATATGTGGCGGAGCTGTGCGCGGGGTGTAAACGGCGTGGCCCGCCGCGCGCTGGCCTCTCGCTCTCGCTGCCCAAGCGGCGACCGGGCGAACGCAGACGCTGGAGGGGAACGGACGGGCTAGGATTCTCTGCTGTCCGCCATGTTGTTTGGTGATCGACGATCATTCGAGATAGTCTTGTCATCGGCAGAATTGTTGGTTATATCATTGTGATCATTGGCAGTGTTGTTAGATAGATAGATAGATTTAATATTTCTGCAGGTATGTATAGAACCTGGTGGCAGAACACTACAATATACATATTACAACTAAAAACACTAATACACTGTAATTTTTAAGCATTTTAAGGCAATAATAACAATAATATAACAACAATAACAGCATTACGTAGACACTTTATGACTGCCCGGCACGAAATTTGTTGTGATCGTTATGGACAAAGTCATCTTGATTCTTTATTTTATCGTCATGGGCATCGACATTGAGATAAGTCAGTGTGATCAATTTTTGTGATCATTATAGCGATCAACATTGCCGCCTTGATATCGTCATTTACATTCACATCAGCACTCATTCTCCACCTCTTCCTCATTTTTCTCCTCGTTCACATCAGCGTGCGGATCACCTCTCAACTGAAGGATTATTTATATGTTTCAAATATTTTGACACACTGACTACAATTATCATCGGTATTGTTCCTCTTCAAGCGCTAGATCAGACATAAGTTTCTCAACTTTTCATTAAATAATTCATGTTACCATAAAGTTCGTATTGTAACCGTGCATTGAAGTCTTTCTTTTACGGCACCTTTAATAATCCCTTTACAAACCATTGTTACGTTCCTGCAAATGGTGCGTATATTGCATATACTTGAAGTCGTTGCTCAAAGTACAATGTGTGCTGTAGACGCGAACTGTGGAATCTACATCAACAGGAACAAAACAAATAGAAAATAAAATAAAAATAACCAATTTGAATAGCCGAATCACTATAAAAGGAGTTTTTTATCTACCTCACTTCGAATTCGACACGAATGTTGTTTTTTTCATAATTACATTATGATCCTTGAATATTCCACGATTCACCTCAAAAGCTGAAAACTGTAACTGCAATTTTGGGAGATGATAATAGAATTAGTATTATCCCTCTCGAATATTCATAAGTATGGTCTGTGTGATCGAGAATGACATCAGTGTCAGGAAGTTCCCTTGTAGTGTAATCCAAACCTATCTATCCTAGTTGGTTATCCCGCCATTGGACATTTATAGTGAGGGGGAGCCCCTTAACTTATCGCTGCATCCCGGATCACTAAAGGTTAGAGATAATCTCAATCAATAGGGAGTGGGCGAAATGAGGATGGTAATCAACACATTCCTTCTTCCAATGGATAAAATTGGACGGGATGTAGAAGGAAATATCGCGCATGGTCCGTTGTTCCTTCTGTAACCTACTGCTCCAACATTTGCGTGGAATTTACACGAAGAAACCACGGACTACCGATCACGGCAACTGGCCTCTCGAATCCAAACGACCAATCACAGCAGGAAGATTCTAGGAATCGGAACACGAACCAACGACTTCCCGGTCTACGAAGTTTCAATCGCGACTACTACACACGCTTTCGAAACCGGTAACGAGGCACCAGGTGGGTCGAATTTGAACAGAACAATTTAAACGATCATAAAATCGTATTACTAAAAATGGAGATTTCAAATGGAAACCGACGCCGTTGCTGCCGGCGGTTTACCCGGCCTAGCACTCACAAGGGGCATTGTCGGCAGCTGAGAGCTGTAACACACCGTCCTGTCCAAACTGATGAATCCTCCAGTGGTCGCACAGATGTGAGGTGAGCGGTAGAGGACAGCGGCGACGCGCGAGCTCCGTGAGTCAATAAAGCACCGAACCAATGAATAGGAAAGACTAGCAATGAATAGGTAATAAGCTCGTGCTCCAATGTAGACGGATGTGTGAATGAAGCGTACACACTCTCGCCGAAGAATAAATGCATGAGAACCGAGGGCTGACGTACGGCTGTAATTGCAGCGAGGCGTCTTTTGGGCAGGAAATCGTTTTCAGATATTTTGCCTATGAATGACGGCAGCAGTCGCCCTTAGCAAGCACTGGCTTGTCGGTAACCACCCGGACATACGTTCGCCTACACAGTGCAGCAGTGGTCGGACATCGGCGCGTTGATGATTTAGTCTAAAGTACACCGGTCATACCTCTATCTCATGCGCAGCGCAGACACGCGAGTCATAGATCTCAATAGACTTGCCTAGTTAATTCAGGTGTGAAAATATGTATGAAGGTTTATTTATTTTTTTAAGAAATGCAGATTACTCGAACATTGGACATGTGTTGCATTAATTTTCACAGGAACTATTTTAATTCCAGAGGGAAACTTTTGGATACAGCTATTTTTTAAACTATTATATATTTTTGGAACTATTACATATTTCCAACTCAACGACAATTTTTTATCAATTATTAAGAAATTTGTTGTCTCTTTCTTCTTCTGCTGTTTCTATTAGCTGTCTCTACTCTCTCGTTTGTCGCTAGTGTTCTTTCTCATTTTTCTTTCGTTTTGTTGGCAATATATTTCCCTCTTCTAGCATCTTCTTAGAATATTTTTTACTTTCCATAAATATTCACAATATGCGTAATATTTGTGTGTTTTCTTTGGCAACATTAAAACGTCATTCCTTAAGGGAAGGGAAGCAAAGTTTTCAATAAGTGTCAGGTAGCCTTCAATGCTACCTGTTCAACTACTTCCATCGTTATTTATAATTCCTTTGTTTATATACATTTCATCAAACAGTGTCATTCGTACATCATTAAAAAAATTTTGGTACATTATTGATACGTACCTTGAACGTCTTTCGGGCCTTCTCGCTCTATGTTGAAGTAACCTCTGTACACCGCTTCTTTTCCACTATTTTTCTCTTAAAACTACGCTCTCACATTTAGCGCAAACACAAACTAGCCTAAATTATTACACCTTTTTAAATGTCCTTTGCCGACTCTCTCTCCGATTCACGACTCTCTACTTCTAGCGACAGATGTCTTTAGAGAAGCCTCTGAAATATAGAACGCCAGTACAAGGCAGGTCTGGGGAATGGGTAACGGAAGAAGGAAAAGTAAAGATTCAGGAGAATTGATTCAATAGAGAACAGAGAGGAGGAAATAACATGGTTGACGGAAAGAAAATGACAAGCCGTAAATGCTGAGCAGGAAGGAGAAAAGAGATCAAGAGGAAACGGAGAAACAGAAGTGAAAAAAAAAACACGGAGATAATGTACGAGGACGTGGTTGACAAGATGAAGAACGGCAAGGAAGAGTTCGAGGATATAGTAACGGGAAAGCGGAGGTTGAGAACGGAAAGTGAAGGAGGCGGGATGTTAGAAACGCTGCATCGGTGCACAGACAGACGGGGACAGGGGCACGTGGGAGAGGGCGATGCGAAGAGAGGAGTTGAAAGGAGATGGGGAAGAAGGACACAACGATAGGCGACGGTGGGCGGGGCGGGGGACGGTGTGGGTCGTAGGCCCGGCCGGTCGGCGCGTGTATCGCCCCGACCGGCCACATTTCACGGCGGCGCGCGCTCGGCGCTCGCGAAGAGAAATTGAGGAGAAAAATGTTAAGAATAAAACTTTCATCACTGATCGGCGATAAGGCGCGCGCGCGGGCTCCCATTCATCGGCGTTGTTAGGGCGAGTGTGGGACAGGCCCGGGCGCGCGCGCCGCCTCGCACCGCCCCGCCACGCACCGCACCGCTCCGCACCACAGTGGGGGAGAACGGCCTTCTACAGGGTGGACATTTTGGACCTCTCTCGGCTGACGGGCCTGCGCGTACCGACGCCAGTTACTTCCAACAACGGCGATTGGCTTCGTTTCGGCCTGTCGAACAACAGCCTTCCCGTTAGTAGCGCTCTCTGCATTTCCAGGGAGTTTTTATGTTTATTTCGGGGGCTGAATTTTTTGCGGATGGAAAACGAAGAAATGCTCACGAGAGAATGCGTTGGACGGAAAAATTGAATTTGTCGCGGAATTGAAAGCGTTGTATTATATTCAAGCCTGTCATCTTCGAAACACAAGATTTTGGGATAAATCTAAAGACACTGTCTATTTCTTACTTGTGTAATAGAAGAAAGTCTCTAAGAAATTTTCTTGTCAAGTTTTATACAACGTTTGATGTTTCTTGTGTATGTGCCCACATGTCTGTCTTTGTGACCGTCATTTCTGGTCATTTTGTTTGTTATAAAATGTGTATCGAATGGTGCGGACATTTCCTGTGTCGACGGACGCCGCAGAAAATGTCTCTCGGCAAACGAGACTTCGATACTCTGTAGCACCACTTCTACTCCTCCCCTGGAAATTTGCTGTTTTCCCGTCGGCCACAGCCTGCGGAAGGAGCTGCAAATCACGCAGTATGGCCGCAATGTGATTCGCAATGGCTTCATAGATGTCTTCTTATGTGTTTGGGTTAATTATGTACATTAAATCCTTCAAAAGTACGTACAGACAAAATACACTGAGTGGAATGAAAAGATCTCGGAGACAACAATCATTGATTGGCGAAGTTTTCATAGCAATACACCGCGAACCCAGCGTAATTCACGGCAGAGTGAGACGAGAGTATTTTGGAATTTATCGGGAGTGCATCCGGGGCAGCAGTTTCAGAGCAACTCGTTTCCCCCATACTGCACTTCAGTGCCAGAATTGGTAAATGTAGTATTAATCTTATACTGTGGATTGCATAAGATATTTTCTCGTCATTTGCAAGACGACCGTAGATATTGTTGATGCTTGCGTTTCTATGTTTATTCATTGTTGAATAACCTGAATTCAAGAAAGGAGACAACAAACTTGAGATACCTAATGCGTTGACAGTATTTGGCTGCAACGTAGTGTGATATTATTTGGTGTGCTTATAGACAAATGTACATAATTCAGAGAAAAAATGTGTATAATTACAGATTCATGCAATAAACTATAAAATTTTATTAACATCATGAATTACGTTTGGCACAGTAGGTTGACAACTTTTATCCCAGAATGGCTTAGGCTTTCGAACGATTCTTGACGGTTGGGTTATTTCCGTGACTCCCGCGCCGCCTGCCTCTCCAGTAAAATTGCTCGGATCCGAATTTTGGTCGCTGCAGAGCGAACACCGGACGCACCGGGCCGGATCTGAAGAGAGTAGAGCACTTGGTCGACACGGCATTCGCTCAAACGTCCTCGTCCGGACGGAGCGGAGCGGAGCAGATCCGGACGCAGCGCGTGCCGTGCTTGATGTGTCCGCATGGACGCGGGACTCAATCGCCGGATGGGGCCCATCCATCGTTCTCGCGCCTTCCAGCCCTCCCGAGCAGCGCGCCCAGTCGACGCCGATCCGGTTTTGACGGACAAAACGAGCGCGCGATTGGTGTCACTGGATCACTTCCAATGCTCTTTACTGCCCTTCGTCGTTTTCGCCCAGTTATCTTCATCTCAATTATTCACTAACTAGAAGACTACGCGGGTTGGGATCCAGAAACGTCTTTGGTCAAGATGACGAGAAGACGAAACTGGCCGGTTGGCCTAAGCCGAGAAAACAAAAAGAACACATTTCAGGCTTTGACATGAGAACAGATAATTCCCAAACAACTCAAAATTCATTTTGTAGCGATAAATATTGCAAGACCCCATGTCAGACGCGTGCTGAGATCAGTATATTCCTAGAAATACATAATAATGTATATCCTGCATCACTCTAAAGATGATGCGAGCCATGTGTGTGAGGGTTATGGGAAAAATATTTTCAGCATGAACTGTAAAACTTCATTTGTGCATACGAACATTAACGTTTTCCATCAACCTAATTTGTAAATAAGCGACTGAAATAAATTTCTTACTTCTCTTACTGGTTTTAAATCGTTTCCATTTTTATTTAATACACGTGAACCCCAATATCGTGTACCATATGAGTACATATCGACACATCTTAAGACTAAGCGGTATCCTTTTCTCGAAATTTATTGTATTCACATCATATTGTTATTCTATTCATTAGAATTTCTATTTAATTTAATGCATGTGAACTCCAAATCAAGTACCATATATATATCACATCAACGTAAGACTAAGCGGTATAATTTTCTCGAAATTTATTGTATAATTATGATAATGATAATAATAGCAATAATATATTATTATCATTATTACCAATTAATACACTTACCAACAAAAAATGAGGAGTGAAATCTACATTAATTGTAAAGGAAATTAGTATATTCAATAGACAATAGTAGTTACGTGTAGTAATGGAATGACGGCCAAAGAAAACGAGCGTGTTAGAATTTACTGTTCAAATCCTCTAAAATTTGGGAAACATTTTGAGACTGATTTTGTCCCCACGAAAAGTCATTTCCGGGCACTGTCTATCGAGCGCCGCGGGAAGAGCGACCGGGCGGGCGGGCGGGCAAGCGGACGAGCGCGCGCGCGCCGCCGGGGATGTTATCGGACTCGGCAGGTACCCGCGCGGCCGCGCTCGGAACGAGTTTGGACATCATACAACACGCCTGATATTTATCATCCGCCCTCAACTACTGTTTGGGGAAGCACATATTGTCCGAAGGCACTACGCTGGGCACCGCGCCGCACTGCGCCGCGCCGCGTCGGGCCGCGCCGCGCCATACCGCGCCGCACGGCGCCGCTCCAGAGAACGCGTGCAGGCGTCGCCACAGTAGCCGACGCTGGACACCGTCGATGAGTCCGGAGGAGGCACGTGCTCACAGGCGATCGTACCCTCTTAGTCGCATGCGCTTCGTGGTCTTCACCATCTCCTGCTCCTACTTAACCGTCTCCTCCTCCAACTTAACCTTCTCCTCCTCCAACTTCACATTTTTCTCCTTCTCATCATTCTCCTCCTCCTCCCTCTCCTCCTACTCCATGGCCTCCTCTTTTTCTCCTTTAACATCTTCTATTTTTCGTTTCTCCTCCTCCTCCAACTTTCGTTTTCTTATTCTTTCCTTCTCATTCCCAATCCTATCCATTTTCACTTTTTAACACGTTATCTTTTTTCTCCCCTCTTTTTCCACAGCCATTTTTCTAAAGAAATGTTAATAACTATTTTTTCTTGGCTGTAGGTATATCCTGAGCAATTGTAAAACAATTATATAGATGGAAATATAAATATGCGGCGGTTTGCTTTAAAATGCACGCATGCATTAAAAAACAAATTAAAAACCTATTTCCTTTACGCGAGAGTACATTACACTCCCTATAGCATGCAGGACAGTTTTGCTCCCGCAGCGGACTGCGCTATTTAGTCCGGAAGAAGCGTAAATTGTGATTATAAACAACACTGAACACTGACAAAGCCGGAAATGATTCCGAAGCCAGTTATGAGGGTGATGGTCATTCTGTTTATGAATCATTTAAAATTAAAAATCAAAATCGATCTCTAATATATAGCTAGTCTCCGAAATCCACCGGCGTCGGGGCCTCTTAATCATGGACCTCCCGGACAAAGTCGCTACAGAGTCCACGGCAATGTTGGTTCCTAACAAAATTAGTCTACCTCTTCGACTCTATTTGAGGCCACGAAAGGTAAAGTTACTATACGAATTGGATTGCTCAAAAATGTGGGGAGAAATTTCAGTTCACTCGGGTAAAAAGAATTAAGAACTTATTATGCCAATGGATATTTCAAACGATAGGAGCGTAAAGAAAAAGAACAAAGAGAGTCCACCATACCAGAAGATATCCCTGTAAAGAACACTAGTCAATTACACAGATAAAAAATACCTTAGACATCATGAATACATGAATCCATGTATTTCGTTGTTACATTGCTTCATGTTATACTGTTTGTTTCAAACTTAAATAAAAAGTGACGTAATAACAATTTGGCCACTGACATCATCAAAGAAGATTTAACTTATTTGTTTGTTCCCGTTTTCTATTTACTATTATTTTTTGCTTTATCTTTCCAACAACTATCCATGTTTTTTTTAATATTTACTTCCATCATTTGCTTTATTCGTTGTCCATTTATGATATTAATGTTTATAAATAATGCATGCTCCAAAAACGACCCGGTTCAAATATTGGAACTGTCGTTGAAGCGTTAGTCTAACGACCGCCTCTATCTCTGCCATCACTCTCTCCGTCTTTGCTACTGTCACCGATGCCGCCACCACCACCACCACCACCACCACCACCGCCAGCGACACTTCGGCGACGCCGCTGCGTCTGGCAGCGTCGCAAGCCAATCGGCCGGCCCCCGCCGCCACCACCGCTGCCCTGCCTCAGCCGCCACCTCGATATCGCTTTGATTTTTAGCCGAGATTTAGGAGTTCTTATCAAAACGGGCAACAGTTCTTTTCGAATAGTCGTGTTCCTTTGGAAACATTTTTCCACGACTTTTTTTGTGTAAGTGTATGCACTTTGTAGATTATTTAAAGGTTTCGAAGTTTATTCCAACAATTTCTGAGCATATAATCCTGAAGATTCGTGTGGTTCATCAGTATTCTAAAATTTCATTTGAGTGTTGATCGACTATTTACACATTTCTGCCAGTATTCGTATCTGAATTTTAAACTTCTTTGTGTGATTATTAGCAAGTTCATGAACAGAACGTTTCTCATTATTTAAAAAAAAATATCTATGTGAATTTCGCCGATTTATTCTGTGTATTTAAATAATGGATATACGAAACACGAGCTGGCTCAAATATCGGAATTGTCGCTGACTCGGAAGTTTAACGGTCGTTTCTTCCATCCGTCTTTTTCGCTACCGTCACCGCAGCCACCTCCACCGCTAACGCCGCCTTGCCGACGCCGCGGCGTCTGGCAGCGTCGCACGCTCGGCGACCGCGCCGGCCGCCGCCGCCGCCGCCGCCGCCGCCTCGGCAGCTCCGCCCACGGCCGCCCGAATGCGCCGGACGTCGCTTTGTCAATGACGCGGTTGCCGGCTTCTTCGTGCGTTGAAGTCTCCGCCGCGCGCGGCGCGGTCTGGTCGTGCGAAGTTGTTCTCGGGTGTGTTTCGAGGTAGAGGGGCTCGACGACTCCTGCTAGGTAGGAGAAGGTACAGAAAAACTCTACATTTTCTAACTAAACTGGCATTGGATAGGGCGGATATGTGGGTTTTCGTATGATTAGTTAAAGCTCAAGAGATGAAGTAAACATGTTTTTAAAAAACGTTTTTGAAAAATGACGTTTAACAAAAATTTGGTATAGAAAAATATAAATACTGTAAAACATACATAAAAAACTAAATTGTTTATTATCTTCTCCCCAAATTGGTTCAAAAATTGGCGTTGGAATATTTGGAGTTGTACTGCAATTGCGTTAAAGTAGGCGATATGTAATTCCTACTTTCATTGATGTTATTGCGTGCATTCTCGATGGTCTCATCCCGAGTTCACGGTTAGAGCATGACATTGTTAGTAATGTGAGTGATGCTTTATTTCACAAACATGTTTCTGCTGGAAAACCAAATCAAATTGTCAATAGCTTTAAAATATAAAATTGTTGAAAATTGTAATACACTTCTTATTAGTATACTAAATTACTCTTTCTCATCTGTCTTAAGTCTCTAACTTTGTTGCTGTCTCTAGGATGTTCTTGTCTCAGCCTCTTTATAACAGCTCTGTTTTTATTTCTCTATAGCTGATGTCTCTAGTTCGAGTAATACATGTTAAAACTCATTGATAAAATTCATTTTCCCACATTATTTGTCACAAATTTTGTAAGTCGTGTTTTTTAAAAACAAAACACGACTGAATTGAACGACACAATTGAATTTACATTAGTGGACGCAATAATTCGCAGTAATTCGAAAGTACCGCAGAAAGAAAGAGAAAATGTTTTGTCAAGTTGTAAAGCGCGATCGTAAATAAAAAGGAACACAAAAATTATTAAATAAGAATTAAACAAAACCTCTGCTATGACATGAAGCGCCTGTTTAGGAAGTTTCATCAAACTATACTCATCAACACATTCAATCCTACGAAATTATCCTATAACTATAATTTGAGACAGATAAATCTCTCCGAAACCAAATACTTTCCTTGTAAGTGATACCGTCACGTGTACATTATATTTACACCACGATGAGTACTAAAAGTAGCCAGCTTGCGCATCTGCTCGGCTCACACTTCTTTACGTAGCGACCTCGACATTATTCAGGGCGATACGCGGGCGCGAGGGACGGCGGTGGTGGCGATGGCGGCGGTGACGGCGGCTGTGGAGACCGTCCCCTCGCTCCCACTCGCCCGTCGTTAGCATAAGCGAGCTCGCGATCTCGTAGATACACGCCGGTTTAAATTCAAGCTTCGGAATTTTCGCCAGCATCTGATGGAGCCTCCCGACCGAAACTCCCCCCCCCCTCTCCCCGCTCTCTGCCGTCCGCCACTTCCCGCGCCCACCGCCTAACACATCCTCGCACCGGGCGCTAAATGAGAATCGTGTCGTACTACTTCGTTTTCAACTAGAAAAGAAGAAAGACGTCGGTGAGCTACGGGGATGGCGAAGCGCGAGCGACGGCCGGGCGATCGAAAGTGCGTGTTCGGCTTGTAAGAGGGAGGAGGGGAATACTTATAGACTTTTCCGAAAGTTACAAAAAGCACATGTCACGGTGTGTTTGCTTATTTCGGAAAGCGACTTTACATGACGGGTTTATATCCCAATTAAGCGAAGTGGAACATAAACTTTGAGAGGTGGGTAGGTAGAAGCCGTTTGCATGTACACTTCTGAAGTCGAGCTCTCGTTCACTGGCTACGCCCAGACGTGTGGTAAACGGTCCATATCCGAAAACATACAGAGCGACGTGGGAGCGCGTTTGCTGCTTCTGGTTTTGGGGAGAGCTCGTAACAAGCTCCTTCAAAACTCCGTGGCAAAGGCTTACTGACACAAATTTTGTAAAGTGTATAATATAACAGTACCTAAGTGGTAAAGTGCCCCCATATGTCGCAAGCTAGCCATGGCTTTCATTGCATGCTTGCCTTCGATGTACAAAAGAACAGCTTCGATTCTCTATCGGGGCTTGAAAAAATTGTAGCCTCCAGAGAAATGTCGCTGTGGGTAGAGCAATAGGGAAGTTGCTAAGGGTATATGTGGAGCTGAGTAATGGCATTCTCTGTAAAAGGTGTTGCACGAAAGACAGTAAGTGGTGCTTCGGTACTTTCAAGTAAGGACTCGCTTGAGTCAGATACCAAACCTCCTCACTGTCTCCAATTTACTTCGTTCGTATCAATAATTCTTTTCCATTCTGGGGTATTAAGCACACCATGAGTTCAGATGTAACCATTCTTGCTAAGAATTACGGGGATTTAAGAAATATTTATGAAGAAATTGTAGAACATTATTAGAGAACGTTTAAGAATTACAAATATTTAGTGTTAATAACGAGCAAATAATAATTATTATTATATTATATAAATATTATTATATTATAAAAATATAATAATTATTATAATTATTATATTTTTTATTTAATTTTTTTTAAATGTAAGAGATGAAACAATCTTAAGTAGGACAGAACATATTACGTATCGGAGAATTTCGTAACACAGTCTTTCCTCAGCGCTTACAAACTTTGCATAATTTGCGTTACTTTATAAATGGATGTGTTTATCACATCACCTTTGTGTTTGAAGAGAAAGTTTAATTGGAAATAATTATACCGCTTAAATTTTATGAGTACCTCCATTGAAACTACTTTTCCTTCGGAGTCGAATAAATATGGAATATGATCGTTCCATGTGACTTTGGAGGTGTATCCCTGTTGATAAGCTAGTTTTCTATTTAAAGTATTAGATAGGGTCCTGCTGTGAATGAAATGCGTTGATTATTCTCCTACTTCATTATAACAATGAGGATTTAAATTTATTTCAAAATAAAATGTATTTCACGAATAATTTGTTATGATTGTTTTTGTGTGATATGTAAACATCAGAAAATAATCTTCTGGAAAACTTCTAATAAAATTGTCGGTGAAACATTTATTTCTATACTTACTTTATTGTAAAATCTAGGTAGGAAACTCAACGAATATATTGCAATAATATGTCATTTAATTATCCATTGTAAAATTGACATTAATTTTATTGTTGAACTTAATTTTAATTGCAATGTGCATGTCACGATTGTAACTATCCAACACCTTTAAATATGATTGTACATAATACAGCTCGTTGGATTTTTGAACGTTATCAAATTGATTATTTTTTTGTTAATGAATATTTTTTGTTAATAAACCACTACATATTAATATCACACCAATACGTTCAAAAGGCTCTACGATAGTAATGCGTGTTTGCGTTTTATTGACAAATTGTCTCAGAACTTTCCCCCTGAGTTTTTAGGCCTAGGACGATCAACTGGATACGGAGGAGCCGACGTAGTCCAGTCAATTACCTATGAAGTACCTGCATATGAAGTGCCAACTCGAGGACGACGCGCAAACTGCTACGCATGTGTGTTTCGACGCTCGCGTTATGAAAACAGCGGGACGTTGCGCCAGCGCTCCCCCTTCCCCTCCGACCATCAATTGTCTTTCGTAACTCCGTTTATCGTTCATTACCCACCCGTCCCCTATACGTCGTTCCCGTATGCCGACGACGAAAAGAGAATGTTGCCTGCCGCCATTATCATCTTAATATTCGTGTAAATTCCTTTACACTTTTACACGCCTAATAGCGGCGGGTCGGCTTCCAAGAACTTGGCAACGGTTAGGAGGAAATATTAAAATTTTTATGGTTTCCGCATCGATAGTATTTAACGGAAAAATTAAGCTGGAAAGTGTCATATTTAGCACCATCAAGAGTGCGTACGCGGATGCCGTCTATATGGTAATACCATGGGCTTAATTTCGGGACTCTGTGATCAACATGAGTCCGCCCTTGGTGTGGGGGGTTGCTGCCTAAGGCTTCGGACGTCTGGAGGATTACAGGTCCCCTCCCCACTCTCGACTATTACCGTTCTTAAGTATTCTTAATTTATATATAGGCTCCGTGTTTTTTCCACGGTAGATAAAATTTCCTTATTATTTCATTATGCGTTTTCGGCGCTGGCAGCCGCTTAGTCGCGGTTTAATTAGTGTTTCGGGGAACAGTCGGATTGTTAATGGGCAGGAAGGTTTTAACTCGAATCATTTTCATAAATCCCTCGAATTTCAGTGAAGCACTAAAACTCAGTGGCCCCCTATTTAAAAAGCGATAAATGAATGGACAGAGCAACCGTTTAGTGAGGCAAACTCAGCGGGGAGTCCACGAGAGGTTGTCAAATTCTCTCGTTATGTCGTTGTTTAATTTTAAACAAAATTTCCTTCTCGTAAAATTTTAATATACGCTGTATTTTGGCGTAGATATTTCTGTTTGCGATAGCTTGAAAAACGCTGGAAGATTGTTTGTTTTTTTAAATAGAATTTTAAAATTTACTATTGCAATTATTTATTTTTTCTTTGATCTATAATACACTCGTTAAAATATGGAGAAGTCACATAGTTTTAAGCATTTGAAGAGACAAATTATTTATATCCTGAAAATAGCCAGCGGATTTCGGCCCTTATTTCGTATCGTGCTATCTGTGAAGAGATAAAATGGTTTAGAGAGGGGACAACCCAGAACCTTGCTACTAAACTTCAGTTACTGTGTGTACGCTATAGCATTAGGCATGTTAAATTAATCTAAATTGAATATGCAAAGTTATCAAATAATTAAATTTATCTCTCGGTATTAAAATAAGCATCGAAACCCCATTCACACACTTTCACTCTATTTTTATGGCAACAAAACACAAGCACATCACTCCTGAAAGCTGAGGTTGATTAACTCATACTCTTCCCTCGCGATGTTTACCGACAATATAGAGCTGTGAAACAGTTTTAAAACTACCAGCAACGCCCTTCTGGCAGGTTGCCATCGATATGATGTTAACGGTGAAAATAATTTGCCATCTGTCAGTTAAATGGTACGCTTTATTATAAACGAGTCGCGGCGGCGGCGGCGGCGGCGGTGGCAGCGGGCGGGCAGTACAGCAAAGTGCGGCGAGCGAGCGTGAATATTGAACCACGTGAAACGAAAGTGTCGTAAAGCAAGCGGATCGTTGCCGGGATTTCTAGCAATTGCTCGCGGTGTCTCATCGCGTAACGATAGCAAGCGGGCTGGCTCCACCTGTCGCTATTGCCGCCCTGGGCAATGTGTGCACTGGGGCATTGCAATGCTTCTCACACTTGAAGTATCGAATAACTTGACTTTTGGCGTGAACACAATCGGTTCCAGAATTGGCGAATCGATTATATCGTGACATCGAGCTCAACTGCTATCTGAAGAACGTCTGACGAGTTTATGTTAACTCTTTAAGCAGATCGTATTTTTCTCGACACGTCACTTGGTTCTTCTTGTTGTTTTTTAAATAAAATAAAGCGCATTGAAAATAATTATTTTGAGTCATTTTGTAATATCTTAAGTCAATGTTGAAAACTATTAATTCAGTATTTTAATGATGACTATGTCGATGTAGATCTTTGTTGATACTGTTCTGAGTCTAAAGGAGAGCCCGTTGTCATTCTTCAAACTAACTGGCCCCTGTTTCCACTTCGTTAACGGTTCCTAAAAATTTACAAATAAACAAAAAGCCCATTCAATTATACACTCATATCCATAAAGGGACCCATATGTTCATATTCCATAACTGTTAATGCTGATTAGGAGTATTACCCTAGATACTTTGTTTCGCATAAACAACATAAACAAGCTTACCACGGTTATGCGGGCACGTCGTATTTTATGGTAATTTTCCATATTGTAACGCTGTACAGCTCACGTCACTAGAATACATCATCACGGTCATGAATTACGTCGAAGATAGAATTCTTCTACAGCACAATATCTAAACCTGCATGATTCAGTCAAATTTCAAGTAGGGAACCGTGCAATTGAGTTTATTAAAAATACACAATATGATTTTTAGTTTGAAGTTAGATAGTTTAAAAATATTTCATTATAATGAAGTCCTTTAATATCATATCTGATCAACGTATGTCGCCATTTCTCATAAATGTCACAGAGAAATGACGCATAATATTGGTGTTGTCCATTCATCTCGAACTGAGGTTATTGCCCTTATTGACATTTGGCCTAGCCAGACAGAACTTTGTAAACATTTAAAGTCTTTGGTGATTTCTCATTCTTGATATAAAGTAAATTTATCTGGAATTCTGTATTTCGAGTCGGTGGAATAGGAGAAGTTGTAAATGTAGCTCTAGATAACATGCCTCATTTCTCGATAATTTTTGTAAGAATAACGTATCCAGAATTCGAATACATTAATAAAAATTGGACCTCGATAGCTTGAATTTAGATAACTCGATTTCCTAGCAATTAGAAGAAGTAGTTAGATAGTTGGTAGTTAGCCTGTGGTGGTTGTTAGCTTTAGGTGACTTTATAGTTAGAACTTTGTTATATCGATGCGTTAGATAATTATGTTATCTTTTCCCTTTCTAATTCGAGATATCTCGGTTCCAAATGTAATATGAATATAATAATTCATCAAAGACAATCCCACTCCTACATTGCCTGCGCTAGAAGCAATAGAGGACATTACACATTTCGCAGGTTGGCAACTCTGCTTCCTCACAAGCCCCGGCCGCCGACCAGCGCACTGGGGCTCCACCGCACATCGCGCCCGTCTCGCACCCCGCTGCCTCCCGCCCGTTCCCCATCGCTCGCTCCGACCGGGAATTTATCTGGCGAGGTAAGTGATGCTTATTACGAAACGAATTACGAGACGTCGTACATACCGCCACAATTACAATACAATTTATGTTAAAATATTCCGGCGAGCGTAGGCGCGTGCGCGAGCGCGAGCGGAAATGCAATGGAGTAATGGGGATACCCGTGAAATTGAAAAATTAGAGGGTATTAGTTGTGCTCAAGTGGCGCTAGGCCGGGGCGGCGGGGAGGCGGGGAGGCGAGGTGTGGCGAGGTCCGTAGCCCGGGGTCCCCAGCCGGGAAAGGGGCCGGCCCGCTGGACCGCTGGACCTCGCCGACGCCAACGCGCGGGGGCAGCAGCGAA
>BOPP01000137.1:1978542-2003951 GCA_017312745.1 Gryllus bimaculatus | reverse complement strand
TTATTTATTTATTTATTTATTTATTTATTTATTTATTTATTTATTTATTTATTTATTTATTTAATGATTATCAAAAATCTGCTATGCCGCAGTGGCTCAAAGGTTTGTAGTACTTTACAAAGTGATCCTTGATGGAAAATATATATGGTAAATACTATAAAAGAATATATAGTATGATAGCATTTGTAACCTTTCCGCTCTTTTACAACAATACAAAACCAATGCAACTTACGCTTTATGCGATATTGTATATTGCTTGTACAATTTGCACTAGTTGATTGAGCGCAGCGCCTTCGGTGCCGCAATCTTACAAGACATCTGAGTCGGCACCTGTATATTTTAATTCCTGTCGAATAATCATTACTAACACAGTGAGAATAATAGCTGATATTACTCAACTCTCTAGAACCGATTTCTGTATTGCTCATTGAATATACTTGGTAGCACTTTGTTTCTACTGACTTCTCTCCTGCCATCGGATTGCTTTAAGAGACTTGAGTCAGGTACGCCTTACCACCAGGTTAGGTTACAACAGCGTGATGTGTTTTTTTGCTGATCAAAATCCAAAGCAATGATCATTTTTCTGTGTAATGTAGTAATCAATACAACTGCTTAAGTTCTACGTAGTAAATAATATTTGCGATATTTCATGTTTATTCTATTTGTTTTAGTGAAACACCAATCTAGATAGGCTACCTGGTTTTCGATTGGTTTGCTTCAGACGCCGTGTGTCGCGTATACATTTTCATATATCTCGATGATAATATTCCCCTATTTATGTCAGTGCTGTTTCAATCTAGGTACTTGAATAAAAACATTTAAAATTACTGGTCTTGTGTATTTTAAACCACTACAATTATAATGATTGAAATATAAACTTTTGTAATAATATTGTTATAAATGACCAGTATTTGAAAAGCGACCTACAATAACAACATTTCTTAAAAAATGCCATTTTGGGTTGCCAATCTACAACTGAAACGTTGTTTTCCGTCGTTTTGCTCGATACAAAAAGCAAATGATCAGATAGACCCGTGCTTTTATTCTGAAAACGAATCCTAGATTTTCTTCCCCGCGCCAGACGGTACATGCTGTTATTGCCTTGACGCAAATAAATGAACAAATAGGTAGACAACGTATTCTGTCGTCACTTCCCGTGAGATTGTTGCTCCAAACGTCGTGAGCGTTTCCTACGTGTTCGGTGATAACAGCGCGGCGCACTCTCTTGAAGGATTTCTGCTGCTGGCGCCGCCACCGGTGGCCGAGTCGGAATTTAACAGCACGCAGCCGAGGAGCGGGTGTGAAGTTTTATTAACCCAACAACAGGCGCGCCTTTGTCATTTTACGACCCGTGCGCTTTGTGTTGTGGTATCTCGAAAATCAGAACCTTTCCCGCACAAAGGAGTGAATAGAACGTTTTAATGAAGCATTTTGTGTTGGGATGTTCGTAAGTACGGCTTAAGATTACTACACTGTTTTGTCTTTGCGAATTTTAATTGGTTTTTGCATGTATCAAACATTGCAATTGAATTGAAATTGGTTTAAAATGACATCCATAGTTTCAAATAAATATGGTTTATACTTCATAATGTTACATAATAATACTTGTGTTTAGATCTATTGAAAAATTTTCAAGCAGCGATGTTTTCTTACAACACATTTGAGACGAACTAAGGTAGTTTTTTATTCACATGTCCAAGTTCCCGTTATCTACCGACGAAGAATAATTTTCATTTAAACCTCGCTTTGTTATGTTAATTATGTGTTTTTAAATTTATTTCCAACTCAGAATAAAAAATAGTTATGTTATTAGAAATTTCATTTTGTAAACCTACATCAACACGATATTTTTCACTGTTATTTCAAGACTATTCTTGTCTACTTCGAACTTTGCAACTTTGTCGAATTGATAGTTGATAGGAAGCTTAAAATATTCGCAAGAACGGAATCGTTTTAACTGATATTGATTCCATACGCATTAACTTGTGAAAAACAGTTCAATGCCTTCCTAAATATTAGAGTATTTTTCGTATTATACAGATTACGATTAAATTTGTGAGCAGTTGTGGCAAAAATGTTCTTTTTCTAACTAACTAGAAGAATGAGATAATTGAATGCCAGTTTAATATTGGCTTGTACAATAAATCATACAACCAAACTTAGAAAAACAACGTTACAAAGTAATCACACTTCTAAGTTACCATTCGAATATATATTCCATGTGAGCAAATCATCGAAGACTATCTGCTGAACTCAGTAGTTTCGCAGCATCAGTAACAGGGATTTCAAATAGAAAATTCATCTTCCATAGCCGTAAAAACCTCTACCTGATCCGTGCAATCCAGCCCCAGTGACCTTGTCAAAGGCAGCTCTTTTGAGAACACTTTCTTATATTTTATCCACGGAGAGTTTGGCTTCAGCAATACATCAACACTGTGACAGCCGCCATTTTCTTCGCTTATATCAGGTCGGCTCTACAGAAATATAGCAAAAAGGGGACGATTTGTAGAGGAAGATTGTACGAGTATTTAGCATACCCTGCTTGAGAGACATAGGGGGTCTTGTGTTCCCTCAGTATTAGAAAACAATACTCCTAATAGGGGAGTTCCCTGCCTTCATGTATTGTCGTGGTCCGTATGTAACATACTAATGTCTTCGACCAAAACTGGAGAAAAAGAATTAGACAGTAAGTCGAAATAATATCTACATTTAATTTTAAGACTTGAAATAAAAATTTACGTAAGTGCCATTTCTGCTAAATGTACGGATTTACCAGAATAATGATGAATGAATAAAGACCTATAACATAGATAAGAACCAAAGTCCAGTCCCATTTCTTTAGCAGACATTTAAGTAAACTAAAATCCGATACACTCATAATCACTATTTGTTATTATAGTAATAAATCCAATTGCGATGTAACAATATGAGAGAAACTAAACGCTGGATCTTCAGTTAGAAGGGACTCGTTTCTCTGAGGTTACAGAGACAACATTCGCTGCTCCGTGATATTTGCCGTATACGGCAACGGTGGACACTTTCGCCATATGGTAGCCAGGTCTACCAGGAGCATTTCACTCCCCGAGACTCCCTGAATAATGAATTCAGAGTGGAGAAATGAAGCGAAGAGGCTTCTCCGTTGGAATGCCAGCAGTTAAGAGCGCGGCTGTAGGCGGAGGATATTTTTATTGGGCACGACGCGTACTTTATACGCTTTCTACCAGTGGAAGGAGCGCAGTTTATACTCCCACCTCCATTTTCGCCTAGGAGACGGTCTTTCCCCTTGCTCGGCGCGTTGTTTTTATAGATGAGGGCTGTTTTGTTTATTGTCGCACCGAGTGCTTACCGCGTAGCTTTCCTGCTTCCAAAGTCGGAAGAGCTGTGCTGTTAAAATACTCGAAAGAAAAGGGGAACGAGAGAGAGGGAGAGGGAGAGAATGAAGAGAAGGGGGAGGGGGCGACCACAAAACACTGGAAGTGTGTGACGGGCCGTTATTCTGGGGAGCTGAACAAACACTTGTTTCACGATCGAAGTGACTTACACGACGGTTGGAGAGAGCAATGTCAAGAGACCCGCCGGTTTGACGCCCGGATAATGTACAGGAGAACTACGCTTATCCGACCACTGATATGCCGACTTCTTCGGTTCACCGAACGGCAGACAGTGGACGGTGCTCTGAGAGGAGAAAGTTCCACTGAACATGTTACTTTGGCAGTTCATAGTTTTCCTGAGTGTGCTATAGCGCCTGTGTGGAATATATGGTCTCTTACAACGTCGGTTATGCCATATATGACACATATCCACAAATCCTGTTGTTTGAATATTGAAAATTGAAGAAATGAATGACATCGAAAATTTACCAACGAAACAACCGTAAGGAAATGTTACTTAAATGAACTAGCAAAACAGAACATTCGGATTTTCGAAGCGATACGACGTGTTAGGGGCACATGGCATCAGGATACGGTATACAAATTAGATTTAACTCCGACTTGCGAATCAAAATTAATTCCAGACGTATAATATGTTTTTTATATTTCCGAAAGGCCAAAAAAATTATTGCCGGAAGAGTGGTCTCGCTTTTTCTCGAGAGGTAACAAGTCCGAAAAAAACAAAAACTTCGGCGAGATCGTGCGAGTTGCATTGCACAGTTTATTGTGTAATCACATAGTATAGTTCTGCATTATCAAAATCGTCTAATGTGCATAGTTCGAGAAATTATTATCCCAAAAAGGATTGTCATCTGTATTTTGAAGAAAAAAAATACTCTAACTGGAGATAGTGTCGTGCTACGATTTCTGGCTAGATACAGCCGTCGTGAGCTACGAGCACATTATGCACGACACGTTATGTAACTATTTTCCGCGCCGTGTCGACGGCACAGAGGAGAAACTCTGTCGTGCATTAACTTGATCGCTCAAGAACGTTGCGTGAAAATACGCCAGCCCTATTCACGGGATAATTGAATCGGTAAGCGACGGCTTTCGAAGACCATTGTTCTCCCAGATCGAAAAGACGAGTCCTTTCAACCAGAGCACCTTTCGCCATTCTACTTCTGATAGACCAGTCACCGACTTGAGAACGTGGACCGGCTGAGTTGGCTCAGGGTTCAACTACATCGACGCTGACTTGGAGGTCCTACGGTTTGAGTCCTGGCAGTGGCGGATTTTGGACACGCTAGATAGCTAGCACGAATTCAGAAGCTGTCTGGAGGAGAACTTGGGGCGTTGTTAGCCGAATGGCTTAACTACGCTCTCGTGAAGTCACGGAAGTTAAGTAACTCCAGAAATTACGAATTCCTAGATGGGTGTTCAACGGGTGGGTGACCTGAATGGGTGGTGATCTTAGTCCAAAGGATGGCTAAGAGTCATATTAGCAAAAAAGGCGAAAATAATTTTTTATGATAATCCAGCAGCTGGCTGGCTTTGATAAACTAACGACTGGCTGTTGTCATCACTTGTGTTCCGCGAATTCTCCTCTCAATACCAAGCAAATGCCACCCAGGAGGCTGTAAGTTATAAAGGTAAAAACCTATTGTATTGCCTAAGCTCAAGGACAAAGTTTCATTCAACGCCGATTTCATGTACTCCTAAGCAGCGAGGTTGGAGCTGTGTTGGAATTGGGAACAAATTCCGGTCCGCATACTCACTCTAGCCATAAAATTGGACGAAATATCTAATTTTTATATCCCCAAATAGTTTGGGGGAAGTAGAACAAAGACAATACATCTACAAGTTTTTTTGAGGGATTCAAAAAATAAGAAATTGCAGCCACACTCAAAGCATATAACAAAATCAAGATGTAACACATTTTTTCCACAACCGAAACATGTCTTTACTGTCTATAGTTGGCATAAAATTTTAAATTATGTTGATAATATAATACACACTATTTTATATTTATTATCCTTATTAAATACACCGTGTTTTTGTGGATGTATAAGACTTACCCCATATCTCAATACAATTTTTCAAAAAGTTCGAACCCTGCTTCGGGAAATTTACTTTTCTAAAATGATGAAGTAGTGTAATTTTAATTGAATGCGAAAGATATTGACTCAATGAATAGAAATTCGAATTGAAAGAAACAATAAGAAGTGCATTATGATATAAAATGCCAAATCATTTATTATTATTATTATTATTATTATTATTATTATTATTATTATTATTATTATTATTAGTAGTAGTAGTAGTAGTAGTAGTAGTAGTATTATTATTATTATTATTATTATTATTATTATTATTATTATTATTATTATTATTAGATCTTTTTCACTTTCAGAACCAAAAACTGCCTCTGCCCAACTCATCATATCAACATTTGACATGTGAGAAACTGAGCACCAGCACACAGTCCCCGTGACTTCTGAAACACGACCCTTTCACAAAAACATCTTTGAGAAAACACTGCGTCTTCTACGCAGTGTGAAAATATTTTATTAATACATTATTTTTCGCAATGGAAGTCTATTGTCAATTTCGCATATCGCGCCGCCTATGAAATAAATTCTTCACAAATTTAATTATCCTATTATTTACCCTGTTTTCTAGTAAATGGCTTCGTAGCCATAGACCTGCCCACTATCACGCATTCACAATCACTTAAGTCTGAATTATTATAAATGGCAGTTGAATTTTATTTTCCGCATAAGGTTCAGTATAGTCTCGGTGCAGCAAGTGTCAAAACAGCGGTGACGCAATTTGAATCGTAATCGGCCTGAAGCAATCATGTGTGCGAGTTTGATCCACGTAATTTTGGGGACAAAAATGTTGTGACAATATTGCGTTGCACAGACAAGAGCATGTACGTCAATCGCTTCCTCAGGCCCTAACTCTAGCTCCTAAATGTGCGGCGTGGCATTGTTTTCTTTCTTAACTGAACCCTAAAAGATTTTCGATTTTACCAGTTGAGGTGGTTAAGGGCAACAAAGGCATCAGTGCAATGCATGTGATCGGGACGTTGTAGCTTCGAGTCCCGACGGTGGGAACATTTTCGACACTATCTAGATATCTGGGTCTAATTCAGCCGCTCTCTGGAAGAAAATTCCAGCGGCAGGCTGGTCTGGTAGTTTTCCGTGGATTCTTCAATCGATACCAAGTGAATGTCGGAGCGGTACTCTATCGAACAGTCACGGACAACATACGATATTTCCTTCATCAGATACTGTTATATACAACACTTTCTTAACATACCAAGAAAGTTAAAAAAGTTTCTCTTCCATACCGTATCACATGAATAGCAAATATATAATGCCGGGCGGACTCTTCCTTGAAGCCTTGCTATCGCATGACACCATCTGTGTCATACGCAGTGAGCATTCTGCCGGTACTCGCAGTATTAGCAATTGGGTTCAAATATTAACGATTAACGGTTCAAATTTTTGCATTTTTTCAGGCAAAATCGAAACTGTTTCATTGCTTTTGGATTTTCCCCGAAATTGCCGGATATCTAACAAAACCGCAGGCACCTCCCACACGGTCTGAGGCTGCAAAGATTTGTTTCAATTTCTGTGCCCAGTGGAAATAAGTAACTTCGATTTTCGCATTTCCGCGATTTGATTCTGTAACCTGAGATTTGACAATGATGCATTTCAAAATACAAAAGATGTTTCAACGAACGACACAAAGAAATGACGAATTTTAGTTATGATTGTGTAAATGAGGAATCGAATGAAGGACTCTAGATTTTCAACGGTAAAAGTCTCAACGTGATAAAACACAACAGAACAGAAATATTCCTTCGTTCTCAAAAGGAAAAAAAGAAAAAAAAGAAATGAGGATAAGGCGCCCTAGGTCTTCAACGAACGCCAGCCGACGACGACGCGGTCTGGACCATTCAACCGCCTAACTGCCCGATTCTCCACGCTCAAACTTCAGCGACTTTCTCCCAGGCCGGAGATGCCCTTGCTCGAGGAAGTCGAGAAAGAGCACCCGCTATTTTTGTAGCGTAATTGTTTACGTGCTGCGTAGGCGGATGTCTCGCAACGAAAGAACAGTTTTAGAGTTTTTGAAAGTTGTGTTTTCGCGTGGGATTCCGGTGAAACATCTCGTGGGAGAATATGCTTTCTGTTTTTTTAATGATGATTCAGTGTACGTAAAATGTTTTCTTTCTGATCATCTGGTGCTTATAGTTTACCATTTTGTTATTTACGTCCTTCCATGATTAAGAAAACGCGGTTAAATTACTTTGCTGCTCAAATAACGTAATTAAAACTGAACATATTAAACATCTTTTGATACGTGTGTGAGTCGGGGTTTCAGGCATTTGGCATTGTGAAAGGCAAAAAGCATTTTTAAGTCTATTTATATACATAGTGAGATATGCATTGGATAAGAGAAAGTGCGTCTCTTATTCATTTTCGAAATGAAACATTCATTGTTATTATTTTCTTGCCGTTATTCGTGCTGACGCTGCCGGTTACGGTGACTTTTGTGAGAGCTAACACGTAATACTTGTTTATTTAAACACATTTATTTTTGCTAGGAAAATTATACTATATTACAACATTCCCCATCACACTACGAGTATTTAAACGGCAATGAGTCAGGAACACTCATATCAGAAGTGTATGCTGCTATATCCTGAACTTCCTGCCAGAAATACGTTGTTGACAAGAACAATTATTTTACTCGTATTATTTGTGTTATTAGGTTTCAATCGTTATTGTTGTTTGTCACGAGACATTGTAATTGATGAAGGATAATAACCGATATTTCATCGAAACCGCTCATTTTTATTGGTGGCACAGTAGTCTTCCCCTACGATCGAAGTGCCACTAAAACAAAGCGGTAGCGGGATGATGTCAAGTTTCTTACAGTAATACACGCCAAGGTCAGGTGCTGGAGCGAATCACCGAAGTACATAATAGTCAATTGCTCATGCGGCTCCGATGCCTGTTCGGCGTAATGGCCGACGGACACGTGCGATTGAGTCGCTAGTTCCGGTAGCTCTCAATAGTTGCGCTTCCATAGCACCACGCGGAAGACGGTACGTCACCACTATTGTTCCTCGAGGCATACTTCGGCGCAAGACACGTGGGAGGCGCGAGGCGCGTTAGAACTCTCCAAGGCCACGTTTCCCGCTGTTTTCGAGAAGTAGATTCGCATCCAGTAGTTATTGTTATTGTTTTGGTAGTGCCGTTCATTCGTAAAACCGTTGTTTGAATGCGTAATTGCTTCTGGGTACAGAGTTCTCTCTCGATCGTGTTTTTGTCGAGTTTTTTTGCGATCCCGGGATAGAACGCTGAGATGGCTTTTTGTTTACTTCTCAACAAATCCAAGCTTTACTCTCCTGTAAGCGATACAGTGTGTGTTGACAAAGTAATTATAGTTATTTTACTATCAATTATTACTTTAATAATAAGTGGCGCACCCAGGACATTTTTCAGGGGATGCATGGACGAGTTAAAAATATACTGTCTAGCAGACTTCATGTTTTCTTAAAAATATTTTTTTATTTATGTTGAATTTTAAATGCATTTTTATTTATTGACTTATAGTTAATATTTATAACGCAAACAATTGATTATATTTCTTTTGTTATTACAGAAACGTAGTAGACGCTATATTTTTTTTAATATACGCTTTATCATTGTCGTGGGGGGACTATGTTTTATTAGCTCGACCTCATTAAAAAATCCCCAATCGATACTGAAGTAAAGGTAAGTTTTCCGAGTAGCGACAGTTTTTAAAACATTAATTATTATTACTTGATATCCGATAATTTCACATTATTTCGAGTGTAACGTGATGTCAAGCAAATAATGAAATTACAAGCAAAATGTCTTTATATATTGATCAGTTTAAGTGCAATATCCAGAAAAAATACAGTGGTGATTAGGTAGATAATGTGTCAATTCGACGTTCATATTTTCGGAGATTTTCACTATTATCCATGGACTTAGCAACAACAACAACCAATATATAATAATAATAATTAATAATAATAATAATAATAATAACTACAACAACAATATTAATATAAAATGTCACACCTTACTGGTGTCATTTGTAAATATTTTTCCATGAACATGAAAGTATGACATAAATACTTTAATTTTTAATTGCCCTATTTTCTTATGAATAGTTATTACATACTTTTACAAAAGCTTGTACAAAAGTTTTAAATACTTGAAAATCATTTCTATCTTACAATAAAATACTAACCACACCGTGTTCATTGTGTACGTCGATAATATGCGTATCAAAGAGCTTTGCATTCTACTCTTCTGCATACTTGCAGCTAGCATTATCGCAGTCGCAGACCCTTCTCGAGCAACCTAGTTTCGCCGTGTGAACTGGGCTTTAGAGCGGTAGTAGAAAGTTGTTCCGACGTATCCGCGTATCTGGAAACACTACAATATTCATTTTATGTCTTTGGGGTCACCCTGCCCTCACTTCCGTGACTAGTGTTCACTACAATCTTTCCATGAAAGTGTGCTGTGATGGTGGATACTTTTGTTCCGGGACGAACAAGCTACTTCGAGCTAAGCGCGTTTCACTAATTTACATGTTTTCATCGAATGATTATGTATTTAATTTATATGTTTAACTTCCTCGAAATTGCTATTAGTGGTCCATCATTAGAGGATGAAGAAAAAAACTTGTTGAACATCTTGATAAAATCTGTGGAATGTCGAGCATTTAAGTTTCGAGTTTGATTATAAAATTGGGAGAACTGCAAAAATGGCGAGGAGGAATTTTATGCCAACACTGAAAGTAGTAGTCACCACAAACTTCATAACTGTTTTAAAACATTTCATGAAAAGTATTTAATTGAAATATAATTTAATAAATTATAATTCATTTTTAAACGTTCTAATGCATTTTCTACAACTGATCTGCGACTACCGACTGCCATCTGTCAAGTATAATACCGTTATGAGGGTATCCAATATGAGGGTTGTAAATAGGTATAATTAGAATGATTCACAACATTTCGTCTATGTGAGTGACTTAAAAATGAATTAGTACGACATAGAAAAATTTAAATGAACATCAAGTCGAAATGACTCATATATGTTTGACATAATTTTCAAAATAAAAGCACAACAATGTTCCGTGGAATGTTTTTGGAGCAACTAACGCATTAGTGATGCCTCGAAAAGTCTGTCCTTGTTTATATTTTTACCTTGTCGCAAAAATCAAAGGATATCGAAAATGAACAGATGAAACGCAATCTCGAGAATGAATGTCCATTAAGTTAAATCATAACGCAGCTCTTCATTGGCATTTATGCCAGGAACAAGCGAGCATAATCTTTCGACAATTCATATTTATTGCTTTGTGCAATAAGTATTCCGAGAAGACTTCGACGGCATCTTGTGAAGCCGATTTTATCGGCGTGGTCTTTCTGAATTTCTTACCTCAAAGCAACAACCGACGGGAAAATATGGAAGAGGGCGAAGAGCATGGCGGTAGGGAACTTTCTCCCCCATAACATTTTAAAAGTCGCCGTTTTCAAAAGCGCTGTTCGAAGCAGATGACAACAGAAATATAATTAATGTTGTTCATTACATTACATATATTAGTTTTCCCTATATTTGTGAACAGTTTTTAAATCGTCGATAAGTAGCAGACTGTAGTTGAATGTAGCTTAATGAATTTAACAACAAAATAAAATATCCATAGGAAAGTAAAAATAGTACATTTTGAATGCTATACACAATTACACATAAAAATTAAAAATTTTGAGAAACAACAACATTACAAACAATCAAATAGGTTGTAAGTTTTACAATTCTAAAACAGGGTGTTTTATTCAGCAAAATTTTAAACTTTTAATATGTTTTTTAAATGTGAAAAATTATAAAAAATAATGTTTTTGAATTAAAATTGTAACTGTGTTATTTGAAGTATCTAGAACTGATAATTGGTAGTAGATTCTTTTCAAAAATCACTTTAGCCTGTGCACGGCATGGAGCTCGGTTCAGCCCAGAGCGCGGCAGAGACAACGGAGCACCAGAAACCAATTTGCCGGGGAGCGACCGAACAATCACGAAGCGGTCGCCCCCTCCGCCGCGCCGTGGGCGTGGGTGCGCGCGCGATTCCGCATCACCCGCTCGACGAGGTCGCTCACCTGCGCGCGCTCACCTCCGCGGAGATCGTTTGGCGCAGATTCGAGGCCCCGGTGCATTTTCTATGCGCGTTGGGAAACGGGGCTCTGCGTGATGGGCTGTGAGGAAAGCACGCTCGCCGGCTGTCGTGGATGCACGGACCGCCAGCGCCGGACTCCGAAGAGAATCGGAAGTTGGCCCGGAAAGAGTTTATTCTCTTGTTCTGTACTATTTCTACAGCCTTCGCTATTTGTTGTTTGAAATCTAGCGATCTGTATTTGAAGGGAATGGGTCAGTAACAGGATAACCCACGCCAGCAAAAACAGGGCTCCCGCTGTTCGTAAATATTAATGTTCCGATTTTCGTCGAAGTGTTGTCACACGTTGCAACTGCCGTAAGCCCTTTATTAATATGAACAAGACGTATTAAATATCAAAATATATCACACTTTACCAAAATTGAGATATTAACATTTAAAATCAGCAGGATGCTTAGTGTCGCTGGTGTGGCTCATCTTGTCCCTCCCCCAGGTCTCTCCCTTCAAAATTGAGTTTGGTTAGGCTCGTTTCATACTCCTCATTCACTGAGCATGTGATGGCGGCGGTCCTTAAACCACTATGCCATCTACATTAAGGACAATACATTTCTGAGGTTCAAGATTTTTTTTAAAGTTCACACTATTTTCTATCACGTCGTCCGTTCTCTCTCTTTTGTTTCACACTAGTAGTTATCGTCGAAATTTCACATCTAGGGATTGGGAGGGGAATATGCTGTCTCTCGTTAGCGCGAAGTAGGAGAAAGAGAGAGGAAAAGGCCAGCTTAATTTGTTTCTACCGGAATAGCAAGAAATAAGTTATTGGAGTGGTGATGATTTTTTTCTGAGATATCATCTACGTTTTTTACATTCACCGCAAATCTGTGATGTGGGACAACCGGGTTCAATTTCCTAACCAACATAAGTGTACGAATGAATTATTTCACCACGACTTCGACCTCGTTCGAACTACTAACAATCCAATTAGCTTACATTTTCACCATTGAAACCAAATATCTTACTCTTCTATAGTTAATAACAGCGTATTTTTTCTTTAAAGTAAAAAATCGAAAAAATTAGAAGACAATTTTAAAACTCTAACAGTTATCAAAAAATAAAAGATGCTGGAATAATAATTTTAGAATATATTTTGTCCCTATACTTATTTCAGTACAGTTACAATTTTTTTCTTAACCAAGTCCTATAAGTTCTCAACGGAGTTCGAACTAATTACGAGTCCCGATTCGGCTAACATTCTTTGTGTTGTCGAGATATTTTATACTGAATAGTGTTTTATCCTTTAAGTGTTGCCAGACTTTCTTTAACATAAGCTTTTATTCACGTAAATTAGTAAATGTATACATATTTCAATTTATAATATCGTAATTATAAAATATATTTGGGGCAAAAGCTAAGGCCAAAATGATGATTTTTTCCGTATATTTTTTCGTTTATAAGTTTCAAGTAATATTTTGAAGAATGTTGTAGTTTCAAGAAATAATTTGAAGAAAACAGTTCTTTATTGTAGCCAGGAAGATTAGCACTGGTATATTTTGAATCTTATACGAAACCATCAATCGATTGAAAGTACGAAGTAAAATACGACATTTAAATTGTTGCGAATACGCAATGATTTTCTTACCCCAAAAAATGGATTCTTTCTGCTTTGTACATATTTATGTATTACGCAGAGAATGATGAAATACACAAATAGGAAGTGACATAAAGCGGAAATTATTTTTAGTATTTAATGATGCTGTGAAACGTAATATCTGAATACTAGGAAATACATTTTTTTAAATATGCCTATTACCATTTTTTATTGTAATAGGGAATGAAAACTTTCCGCAGTGTAGAATTTTTTCTGAAATACATATTATACATTAAATTCAATGAATTAAATTCAAGGTTCTATTAGAATATTTTACATATACACGACGCACAGTACTTATGAATATAATATATAATTATGAGACATTTGATGAGTGGCCAATCCATTATTTAGATTTATTCAGTAACAATTTGTAAACCAACGGAGTTAAAAATAACCACGATACACACAACAATATCGAGCACATTATACCGCTCTTTTAAGGTATTAAGAATCAATAACTTTCTTTGTGAAATTACGTTACTGGTTCTAAAAACTCGCAAATAAAAAGAAGCATTTTTGTGACATAAAATATATTTTCGTGAAAAAGAAGCACACGTAATAAAAATAACCTGCTCAACATAATTCATAATTTTCAATCACCTTTGCAAACGAATCAGTATAAATATGAACACAGAAACAAACATAACGGGTCACTTGCACTTCGAGAACAGATATTGTAATCGCATGCCGTTAAAAATGATTAAGAAAAAACAAGAGCATTAATTGTAGGTACGTTTCGCCATCCTTACTGCATCTCAATCCGTCAGGACCCGTTCTTAGAGAACAGTTTCAAGAGCGATAGCTACCTCTTCGTTTCAAACACGATTCCTCGTCGGAGCGAAGAAAGTTTTGTTTATACAATGAGCTCTTGCGTAGTATCTGTTTCCTCTCCTGTCGAAATCTTAGTATTTACGTAGACGTTAATTCCGTGAAATAAATATATTTCGGGAGTCCTCGTCCAACAGAGACATTTTTTAACGGAGTGAGGGGATTTTTATTTAAACAGGGACCTCTCTGAAGCTGTATCGTCTTTTCCTCTCGAGCGATACTTTGAAAGAGTTCGTGAAAATGAATTCTAAGAACTCAGTGTATAATGGTCATTGTCGAACCGAGAACGATGTTAGCAGACTGTGAGCGAGTTTACTGACTTAGCAGTCAATTAAAGCGAACGAAACTTAAGAGTAAATGGTCAACGGTCAACGGACAACAAATAATCGAAGTGAATTATGAATTAAAATCGTGTGGGTTTTCACTGAGTGTGTGTTTTGACATAACTGCGAGTGTGTTATGAGAATACGGGAGAATAAAAAATACATAGTGCTACTTTTCTTCAAGTAGACTTCCTTGTTGCTGATTGAAATGCTTCCAAAGAAGTAATTTTTTTATTTGAGTGAAGTGAATATTATTCTGAAAACATGAGTTACTTAAATATTTTTAGAGGTTACTGACGAAATAGCAATGTCGCATACGTTATTCCTGAACTTTAATATGAAGTCATTTAACATTTGTGCAACAGTCCCCTAAAATTTCTAATTAATATTTTCAAATAGAGCAAGTAGTACTTTCTCTGCTTAACACTTTTGAAAATTTCAGTCAACTGTATTTAAAAATAGTTATCTGAGAAATATAATCGAGAAGAATGTTGATTTTCTCTAAGACCTAAGTGGGAGAGTCATTAATTGCTTAAGAACATTTGATTTGTTCGTATTGGGAAGGGCGCCTCATAAATTCCAATCATTTGTTGATCTATATACTACTTATTTCAAGAAAAATATTAGTCAGTCGTAGGTTAACCTACATAAGGGGGGGAAGGGGGGGAGGAGAAGCATGACTGAGCCCATTACTCTAAAAGAAAACGTGTGCTCCCACATGACACCGCACGCCTTCCCGCTAGAGCAAACTGGGCCTTAGCTTCCCACGAAATAGACACATAATAATGCCAAAGGACAACAGCGTAACTAAACAGTGGAGCGAGACCGACTCGGCCCGGCACGGCACGGCACGGCCCGACTCGCCTCGGCACGGCCCGACCGACCCGGCAGGACCCGACCCGACCCGACGCGCGTGTGCGCGTCCAACGCGGGCCGGCCCGGCCCGGCCCGAGCCGCGTCTGTGGGCGCTCTGTGACTGTGCGTAGGCCTAATGCCTTATGCACATTTATGAACATTTCTTTCAATACGCCTTGTTGAGAAGCGGCTCTAATTTTTCGGAAAACATCGAAAATCAACTTCCTGGCTTGGGAGAATATTTGGAGAACTCGTCTCCAACACATATGGTAGCGTTTGTGGTACGGCTTCAGTTTATTTTAGACGATAGAAAGATCATATTGGTATTCCGAAGATGCAGCGTGAGCATATGCTTGTGCCGTCGCAACGAAGAGCAAGCACAGACCCTATACGAACGGCCCTCGAAAACAGCGTCAGTAAAGCGTATTATCTCTTTTTTTGTCATCCGGTCCTGAGGACTTCTGCGAAAACGTGTATGCAAATGTCGCATGGATATTAGCGAAAACTTACAAGAAGTGCGGGGCGTTTAACTCCGCAGCGGGGGGGGGCGGTCGCTGACGCGAGGCCACTGGCGTCGATTCCCCGTCGGGGCTCGTGGGGGGCATGCATATGGATCCGGACGCTTCTCGGGGACTTCATCGTTTTCGGGTGGTTATTTATACATGGAAATCACTCCCAGGGGAGGGGGAGTCAGCCGGTCCCGCTCCCCTCCCTCATTTCCCCTCCCCCGTCCGTTGGGGGCCGAAAAACAAAACCAAAAAGCGAACGGAAAAAATAAACGAAGGAGGAAAAAGAAAAGCAAAAAGGAAGTAATCGACGGGCGACCCGCCACTTCGTCGCATGGAGTCGAAGTGCAAGTTTCAAACCTCGCGCGCGTGCGCGAGGACTAGAGAGTGGAAAAAGAAGGACCTGTCTCACTTCATAGGCAAACTATCCCTTTCCACTTCTTTTGTGAGCTGTCCTACTTGTCGCGATGTATCGTCGTCCGGGACCTGGCCCGCTCGCGTCCGGTCTCCCGCGCGCCAGCCAGCGCGGGCCGCGGGGGCGCGGCGGCGCGCGGGGTCCGACGAGAACGAGGTGCGGCGGGGACGGCGAGCGGGGGGCGTTCGGACGATATCTGGTCGGACGCTCGCGCCGCGTTTGTACCTTTTGGCCCCGCCGGCCGCCGGGTTTTGTATTACGCGCGAGAAGGCAGCGGGGCGGCGGGCGGGCGAGCACCCGCGCTGCCGCACCGCCGCCTTCTTCGAAATGCGTGGCCCGCGCGGGCGGCCGCGGGCGGTGCGTTCACTCACAGCGATCCTCGCGCCGCGAGGAAAACTAGCTCGGACGGCTGATTCTGGCGAACGGTAGTGGCCGCAGGGCATTCGACAGCGACTCACGTCATTGCGTTTAGGCGCGAAGAAAATAGATCTTACTGAAAACAAATCTTTCAAATGATGTTTGGTATGACGTGAGAGATGTATTTGTGAAAGAAATTTCGCTTCTCTGTTACATTAGGAGGATACGCTTATGTCCCATCAGCAACCCATTTCATCTATTTCGTCTCAAAGGTCCTGCCATATTTTCGCAGCATTTAATCGGAGATATTCGAAAAGCGTCTCCTTCATAAACTGGCAAAACAAATTATTCCACGTTCACATTCAATAGGTAAGTGCCAAGGAAAAGTATTCACGTTCATGTAATAGTGTCCCGCCAATCTGCAAGTTCTGCCGTCTTCGACAGAAGGCGTCGGCCGTAGAGCGACCATGTGAATTTTTGAAAAGTTAGCAATGGGAATGGGCCGAACACGGATTCACTTTATTCTCTACAGTGCACTGCGACGTTGCGACCGTCCCTTAGAAAAAATAAACAAGTCCATTCCGTTCATGAGTTTGACCACGTTAAATGAATAGAATGTTTTGAATTATTTATTAAATGATACGAAATTTTTGGATAATTCGAATTATGATTGTTGAATGATTCTAGTTACCAGTCGACTCGGAATATTTAACGTACTCAACTTTTTGAGAATTCAATAATTCCAAACTTTTGATGACTCGTAATATTGAGCGATTAGTTGTATTCGAAAAGTGTTATTTCGGAGGAACTCTTATTCTCCATGAGAATCATCAATAAAATCATGTTAAAATGCAGTTTTAAGCCTAATATTTTTATTTTAAATATTCTTTTTACGTAATATAATTTTAGGTATTCCTAAGCAACAATATTCAAAATTCAAGTTTAACGTTTAAACATTATGTTTTTTTTTTAAATTCAACAATACGCGCTCCAGCAAGAGACGGACTATAAGTAAAAAACCGACAAATGATTATCCTCTAGGGGATGTTTTTATTCATTATAATTAAATAAATCAATAATATGTTACGAACATATATTAAGTAAATGAAATTGATGCTTTTTAAAAATTCAACGCTCTTTTAATTGGCGGAACTCATTTCCGGATATAGCTAAGCAATTGTAGACTGACGCGTACCTTTGAAATAAACTATCTTAAATATCGACATTCTTCAGTTATTCAAGTCAAATTATATTTCTTACATGATGAATCCTATCTCACTATTTTTTTTAACTTCCTAATTTTTCAGTACACTTGATCAAAAGATTATTCGGTTAATTGACTAGAATAAAGCTCTTCTTGCCAGAATAAAATGATTTCGTATTCTTCTTAAAGGAGTCTTTCTTCATCCGTTTCATTCAATCACTTTGACAAGTGAATCAATGACAATAATTTCCATTCGTTGTTTAACTTTTCTAAAAACGACATACTGAAAGGAAACGTTTCTTCATTGCACAAAAATATTATGAATTATACTTAATTCTAATATTTAAAACATTTCTTTAAATGACGCATAAAAAACGTGATTGATACTCGATAAGTTTATTGCTATTTGAATAGTATGAACACAGTCCCTTGTGTTGGGAGAAAAGTACGTGTCTTAATGTAACACTATGCCGATCTTCAAAACAAGTATTTTTTTAAGAATCGACCGTAAAATGCGTAAAAAATATATATACTATATTTGCGTTTGTACAAATATTCACACAGTTATTCACATTTCAGTATCCATTCTTTGTAGGAGCCATATCCTTTGATTTATGGCATTCTCAAGCATTTTTCGTTAGCTACTACAACACGGAAAGGCGGATGATGACCGTGGAAGAAAGTTGAAGAAACAATTTGGTTCGTTGTCCCATTATCGTTGGTCGTTTTTCAATGATACTGGACTTTGGTCGCTTCCCGGAAATTTGGCCGGGTTATAAATGTTGCGGTTACAAGATATACTAAAGTGGAAAAGCGATATATCATTCAGCACGGTCTTTCACACAAGACAACAAACGTAAAACATTTGCGAAAGCAACAATATTTCCTAAAATATCCTTTCTACGTCTTAAAATATTTCTACTACTTTGCATGAGATGTCCTTGAGTATTGGGCATTTTGCATGTTGTGTATTTAGCTCCGCTTGCGTTAGCTGTGTATAAACACATTTTCATGCATTTTAAAAATATTTAATGTAGAAACTTTTTACGTTTTGCCCAATTTCACGTTGTTGAACGAGATAAAGCAAATCGTTCAAGAAGGAAAAGAATGTTAAACAAAGATCTCCGTGTATTAAGCCCTCTTCTATCTGTCTATATTACTTTGTCTTTGAAAATTCTATTGAGTTTTGATGGAAAATATTTACGTAAGAATTTATATTTACTTTATACCTTGATCAAAATGTAAGAAATAATATTTTTATAACACTTAATTTATTTCCTGTTTACACACCCTTTTATTCGCGAAACAACAAAGAACACTATAATGAGAATCCGAACAGCTTTGGAAATATATTACAAAGGCTTTGACTTGATGTGTTATTATTATGAATTCCAATCGTTCTGCTGTGTCTAAAATGAGTGTTAACTTACAAACTAAAATCGAAAATCATTAAGAAGTATAGAAATGGGAAATCGCAGAACATGGAATGGAAATGTAACGGCTTCTGAGAGCCTATTCGGAAAGTAGAAAGTTTCAAGAGCTAAACAGCAATAGAAGATACATTTCGCCTTATCTGAATATTACCATGAACTTCAGCACATGTTGGTTTTGACTACTGTTGCTCGTCGGTAAAAAAGAAGAAGGAAGAAAGAAACTGGTGGTGTGGGCCGGGATGGTTGGGAAGGAGCTGGTTTAGCCGCAGACCCGATGGGCTCGCTCGCGCCACCGTGGTTTTCCTGGCGTAGGTCAGTAACTCAGGCAAAAAATGTGCGGTTAGCGGAACAATGTTCGCCTGCCGCCACGAACAAACGAGCACTCACGCTAATGTAAGTGCATAAATCGAATCAAACACCACACACCTTTTTTCCTCTCCCCTCGCCCGTAGTTCGTTGTACTTTCGCGAGCCGCCTGCTCACGATATTAGACCTCCACGCCCATGTTTTCTTCTTGTTTTTTGTTTCCTGAACGAGAATAGAGCATTGGAATAGGACATTGCACTGGTGCATGTTACGCGCTAACTGGCTGCGACGGCACAGAGTAAACAAATTAGGTTTCTACCGAACACTCTTATTACAAAGACATGATATACTATTTTCACGGCGTGTTGAATGCTCTAGTTAACCTTGCTCTAAAAAAGCAATTACCATACAGGTGTTTTAATATATGATTTTTTGTTTTAATCTTAGGTTTGGTCTGTATTTCCTGAGCTGCTAGAATTATATTTTGCATCAAGAAAATTAAATGTACAAAGTTAAAAGTAAAAACAAACAAGAAAATAATATAGAGAATATAAAGGAATCTAACACGCGATTTAAATCAGTAATGAAGTAAACGCTTCCGAAAATAAATATAATGTAACATTTTTTTCTATAATTGCAAACCAAATTCAGTATTGATGGTGAGCGCTAAATTACACAAGTATTTCACAGAATGAACGCTGGTAAACATACTACAAAAAATAACTCCAAGGAATGTAGAAAACCATTTCAAATGCTTAGGGTGTTGGACTCGCATTCGAAGGAAGAGAAACAGAATCGGTAAAAATATAAAACATCTGTTATGCGTCGATTTAGAGTAGATTATTGATTCTAAGTGAGCAGAGCGCGGTTAAAATAGGTATTGTTCCCAATAACGATATCATTATTATAAGGCAGTTATTATATTTGCCTAAATTCACAACTGAATACGTTAGTTGCCGGTTAAATATATATTTTAATCCATTTGCAATAGACTTTCTAAGCAGGATCTAGTGACTGTGGGTGTCTTTGTAATACTTTGCGCAAATAACGGGCTGTTATACGCGAAGTCTTGCACTTCATTCTCTCGAGTGACGAGGAAATTTGGGCAAGTTCGTACGTACAGTTGGCGGAACAAATCCCAGAGATGTGATAACTAATGGTACTTGTGTTTTTACGCCCCACATTCGGCTGATCTCGATTTCTAAACTCTTCTATTTAAGATATGATGTTATGATGTTATGATGTTCTGAACGCATTGCACAACGACGCTTTTCATCCAAGAAGGCATGATGTTTTCTCCACATGTCTAATAATAACATCAGTTTTGTTTGTAGCTATCGTATGATTAGTGTAGATTTTGTTACCGTTCAGTCCAACAGAAATCAAGGGTTTTGGTTAGGGTCTGGACGACGTGGAGCATGTGTTTGCCTACAGCTGAAGGTTTAAAATTTACAGAAACAATATTAGAGAACTGTTTGAACTTACAGATCTACATGCGTAGATAACTACTTAACCAACCGCGCCATTTGATACATTTGGACCTTGCTACATTAGATTAAGTTTATTTTATATTGTTATTAATAGTGCTATGATGATGATGATGATGACGATTAATTGGAAAACTTATTTGGGTAATTCACGTTGTAGTGATCCCGGATTTGGTATTATTGTGATTTTTACATTTAATCGAAAAACGTTTCGTAACATTTGGCGTTATACCTTCGTGTTCATTACAGTCAATGCTTACATGGTTACCTGTTGTTTAATGTCCATAAATGCACAAAAATTTCAAATTTATTAAAAATCAAAATTTCAATTTAAAAGCTGCAGTTGATCAAAACAGAACAGTTGGAGTGAAGGTTATTGAAGTTGTTGTTATTGTTTTTATTATTATTATTATTATTATTATTATTATTATTATTTGTTTTCTCATTTCCTTGGTAAATTTAAATGGATTATTGAACAGATTTACAAAATCAAAGCACATCATTTATTATAGCTACTCTCATATCTATTGATTAGATTGTTAAACAAATTAATTGAGATATTTGTTGTCGCGGGCGATTGTGCCGGAAGACGTCCCGCCGAGCGCGTCATGGCCCGCCCGCGTTGCGTGGGAAGCGGGTCTTCGTGGCGCGTCACGGCGACGCGGGCCCCCGCGGGCCCTCCCGGCCCGGCGCGCCTGCCGTGCCGTAGCTTGCACCCGCCGCAGTCGGACGGGAGCGCGCCACAGTCTGGGCCCGCGCAGCGCGCGCGGCGCCGACCCCAGCCCAACCCAGCCACGGCGAGCCGCGCGCCCACGGCCCACATGTCGGGGGGCCGTCCCTTTGCGTAAAAAAAGAAGAACAAGAAGAAGAAGAAGAAAAAGAAGAAGAAGAAGAAGAAGAAGGGAAAACGAATAAGAAATATGCTATTCCTTGCGGATGATAACGAAAAGAGAAAAGAGGATGTTACACATAATAAGAATTAAAATCAGTAAGTGCGCAGAATTCATTAAACCCCGCAAAAAACAATGGGATATTGAAAAAGACAATCATGTTCCCGTAATTGTTTGATCTATCACAGTAATTCCTGGAAGTCTGATGAAGGGCTTCGAACAAGTGAGTGTTAAAGTGGACCTGAAGAAACGCACACAGGAAGAAATAATGAGCATAAAATACACAAGCATCCTGTAAAAATCTATGAGAAATATTTTTTTTAAATTCAGAGTGGTTTGGCCGTGCTTTGTTGTTAAAAATCTGTGCAATTAATTATACGGAAAAGGAGAAAATAAAGCAATAACAATATTGATGATTCTAGCGTCGTAAAAATCATATAAAAAGAAGAAATGAACTCGTGAAACGAAAAGAAAAATATAGAAAGAGTACATCAATACCTGCAGGGGCCGAATTCAAAGTCGTACCACGGATTAACTAACTCATAAAGCAAGCAGACAGCATTATTTTCCTTTTCATAATTCATTTTGTCCATAGATGTCTTCCTAGAATATACATTTCTTCAGAGAATGTATAAGGTGAAGTTCACTCCTTTCGTAAATTCACGCTTTGACCATCTGTTTTTGCATAGTGTTTTTATACACCATATATTATTGGAATTATTAAAAAACATTTGCCATGTACAAAAATGGAATAATTGCAATAAGTGTTTTGACAGTTTTAAACGGCTGAGAACCTTGTTCGTTTATATTCATCTGAGTAAACCCCTCAACCCCTCATTACCGAGATTGGTGAAATAGAAATATTACTAATTATAAAACAACATTTGCATTTACAAACAACGAAAACAAATCGAAATATTAATGTTAGAATTCAATTGTTATATGCAATACAATTATCCGCCAATGCAATAGGAAAACGAGAGAGGTTTTCTCAAAGGCGAAATTAGATTTCTTGCCATAAACCTTCGTTTTCAAAATTGACATCTTCAAACTCATGATCGACGCTTTGGAATAACGATGAACCAAATTGGAAGTTTTGCGGCAATTCTTTGCTCACACAATGTTAATAATATCTACAAGTAACGCGCAACGAAAATGATATAGATATGTAACTTTCGTCAAATGCGTTAACAAGTCTGGAAGTCGGAAATGAAATGAAAATGGTTTTCAAGTATGATTTGAATCAAATGAATAAATAAATATAATTAATAAATAATTTGTAAATTTCTGAAAACTATATTATGCTAAACAATGCGTACATCTTGATTGTCGTATACTTATTACAGCACCAATTACTAATACTCTGTTAAAAGAAGTTTATTCGCGACAGAGATCAATTTACTCCTGTTTGAAGTAGATGACGAAACAGATTATGTATACGTTGTGATTGTTTTGGCGTGTGTAAATCACGCTACATGTCAACACTAATAAATTTTGTTTGTATTTTTGCCCAAACATACGTGTTATTTTTTCATGAAAGTGATTCATGCCAGTATTAGGGTTACACAGGTTAGTAATTTTGAAGTAAATGACTAATGATCGATCTGATTCAGCTATGAATATCCCGAATATGTTTTCTTTTTCTGGGTATGTTCACAGTGAGTAAAAGTTTGCTGTTTCATTGCGGAAAAATAAAAAACGGATATTACAGTTCAACACCGAAACGAAACTAGATACTTGTAAGGAATGTGACTCATGGAAGCGGAAGATCCAGTCTCATCTCAACTCTTTCACAGAATCCCCCGAAAATCATACACTACCTGCGTGCCCAACCGACGATCAGATACGCCGCGTCCGTCCCTCTTAATCCTCCCCCAACTAATAACAGATCCCCGGCGGCGCAGTTTGGCCATGACGTCAACTTAACCCCTCCTGTCCCACTCGAGGGCTTAATCAACATTCTCCTGAGCGGGACAGCCATCTCCCACCCGCAGGCTCATTTGGGGCACGCTTCGGGCTCGATTTAGAGCCCTTTGACGGCGGCCGCGACGGTTGAGTTCGCTTCGCCCGTCGCAAGTCGCACGCTCCTCCGACACGCGCACGCTCGCGTCCGACGCCCGGGAAGGGGCCGCACTCAGTGCAACGTAGCTGCGAGTCCTCCGCCCTGCCGTTGTAGGCACTCGACAGCACTCTTTAACACACCCTCGTCCGCTGCTTAGAACATACATTTATTCGCCGAGCAACTAGAGTGGATTTGAAGCCTTTCGAATCTTCACGAAACTCCTGTGCGTTTCTACAAAAGTCCGTACAGGCAAACTATTCAGTTGCATGTGCATTTTACAAGCGTATAGCTGCATCAATACATACAAATTATTTTTTCAAATAGGCGCTATAATGGATGATCAAATTCAGGGAGCGAACTCCATAAACTGTGAACACAACACAATCAGAGCTTGCAATCTGTTCATGGAATATAGTTTTGTTCGACGACCAACTAGGGTGGAGTTTAAGGCTCTCAAAATTTCAGTAAACCCCTGTCGGTGTCTACACAATTTTGGATGTATAAAGTTTTATACATGTGAGATTATTAAATTTCATTGGAATTTTTTTAAATATACAAAAATATACAACAGATGTGTATGTACTTAAACGAAGGATCAAAGTCTGAGAAGAAACTCGGACCATTTAACACAATCCGACCTCTCCATCTGTTCTCTGAAAATGTCTTCTTCATTCACACTTCACTGCAATCACCCCTTAACGTCACACACAGTTTTGACTATCTTTACCGTAAATAAATATGTAAATAAATAAAAATAGACCTTTTAAAATGCAATTTGTCTTTCAAAAATCCACTAAATCTGCATTTTTCTACTCAATACATTATATTGTTTTAACAGTGAAGTAATTCAGTTGTTTTGCAGAGTACAAAAATTTAATGATTCTAAGGGAATGAGGCTGCTAGGAAGGAGAAAATGCGGTAAACACCTTCATCAGCATCCATTCACCACAAGCACAGCCCATTCACTTCTTCATAGCACGTGTTACTTCAGCTACCATGTAGTGTCGAGTTAGTCTTTCAAAATTTAACTAAATCTCCACCAGATAAAAATCACTTAATCTCATCATCCTACAACATAGTGACAACTTATTTAACTGAGCTTGTGAAGTAGCAAAAACGATAGAATTGTCACCAGTCAGCGCTTCTTCAGCACATCGAACTCGGATAAGAAAATCCCTGAACTCTGCCCCTGGGCATACCGATCTCCTTCTAAAATAAGCCGCAACGACACACAGAAGTGGAGTTACAGTCTTTCGCAAATCCACCAAATCTCCGTCAGTTTCTACACAATTTACTCCAAAACACGCAGTGCAATTGTTCGGTTCGACGGTACACAAGAAAGTCAATGTATGGCCGTACCAGCCGCTGAGACAGAGGGTCAAACTCGAAGAAAATTCTCCCTCGCCGGCGACCACTCGACGCAATCCGCTCCCGGGGGCGGGCGGCGGCGGCGGCGGCGGCGGTGGTCGGAGAACAAGACGCACATTGTGCCGCCACG
>BOPP01000137.1:1965463-1977363 GCA_017312745.1 Gryllus bimaculatus | reverse complement strand
CTTACGCGGGCTAATGGGGTTCAACTCCAATTACACGAACTGAACGAAGGACGGAAGTTCTTGTACGTGAAAATTCGTAGGATTGGAAAACGCACAGGAATTAAGTAAAATAAAATGTCAAACATAGAAAAATATTAATTTAAATTAATAGGAAACATACAAACAACCAAAAGAGTAAATACTATGTTTACATAAAAAAATAAACTTAATTTTTTCTTCAAAATTATCTTCGGAAGTTGAAGATGAGGATAAATGCAGTGCTAGATCATTATTTTCGGCAAATTCTTATTTCACTCTATTGATGAAGACACTTAAGCTTAAGTTGAAGATATTTCATGATATTAAAAATAATGATACATTATATATTGAAAATTGTATAAAGGAACCGTATTTATAGTGCCCAAACTGCTCAAGCCTCCATTCCTAGAGGTATAGAAATAGTAGAGAATACATTCAAAAGCATTCTTCGACAAAAAATTACACTGAATTTGAAATATGTAAGAAATAAAAAGTCCGGCTTACCCCGACTTTCTCTCTATCAGAAAAAGAAAACATACTTAATCTAATATTATTCATCCATTAAAAATCGGCAAAGGTGGCTCAGAGTATCACATGTCACTGCAGTGCCTCTGACCGGGAGGTCCGCGTGTTCGAGTCCCGACGGTAGCAGGATTTGCGACTGCTAGGTCGAACTCAGAAGAGAATTCTAGCGGCCGCATGGTGTGATCGGTAGTTTTCCGTGGTTTCTCTGTTCAACACCTGGCCCGAGTGCTCGAGCACTAACCTAAAAAACGGGCCACGGGCCGCACGCGAATTTTCCTTCTCCTTCCTTTTCGTATCCATACATCTCACTCACTCTCACTCACACTCACATGCGTTATACTACCACACGATTGTTGGGAGACTAGTCCGGAACTAGGGCCTTGTCCCGGCTGGTGTGGTTCCACGCTGGTGGCAGATACCTGGTTGGGGATAACCCTAACCTGTTAGAAGACATAGGACGGCGCCAGATCTCCCTAGTCAGGGAGATCCCCGCCACATCACACCTTAAAACAAATACTACGCTTTCGGGATCTTAGCAGTTCACAAACCATGAATCACTAATATGTCAGTGATAATAAAAGTATGCACAAAACACAGCTATTGAAATAAAAAATGTTATTTTCTTTACATAAAAATATTCGAATGAAATGAAATATCTGAATGAAAAAATTCGTAGACTTCTTAACTTTTACATTTATATTTCTGTTCTCCTTAATATTTCAGTCTCATGGTTTTAATGTAACAGTTTGAAACAAAACTTATGCGAAAGAAGTCTTTCATGATTTTGTTAGCCTTGGTGTGTATTATAAGTATTAAAATTGATTTTACTTTAAATATTTCTGATACTTATTTTCACTATGCCACCATGGGATGTTAATTCAGGGAATTTTTTTTGCTCGGATAGAAACAGATCTAGGTAATAGTTTACTGTTTTGGATGGTTAATTGTAAGTCGCATTTATCATGTTTATTTTAAATCAAAAATTATTTGTTTACATTGTTGAGATTTGACAACATTGACTAAATAAAATTGACGCGTTGTAATTAGTGTGGCATGCAGAAAGGATAGTTGACAATTTGTGTTATGTTAGTACGTATAATATTCTTTTATATTTCTTATGAATTTATCTTACGAATGTGAAAAGAAATTTCAAACATAAGATTCTGATATATCCCAATTAAAACTCTGCTCTTTTTGAAAGTCAAACCATATTCATAACGAAACAACATAAATTAATATCTTACCTGGTGAACAGATAAATCATTCATCGAGGCAACGACATTGGTTGTGAAGACGCACACAATCCTCCTATTAAGCATTAACATTTCTCTGAGGAGTCTTTTTCAAGATGTTAATCAGAAGACGTATTCCTGAGCAGAATACAATAAACGGGAAATCCGTCCCTTCGCATTCATTTCGACTTAATTCCGACCTAGAATCAATCAGCTCACGGCAACATCTCCATCTCCACCCCCCCCACACACACACACACTCGTCCCTTTACACACAATGCATCACCGCGCACGCCATCGCGTCCCCGAGTTTGTTATGCGCGCGAGCTCGTTGGCGCCTCGGCGGATACGTGTGTCCGTAAACATTTCTCCTCGTTTCCGGTGTCCCCGCGCGGTCGGGCGCGCTGGCGGCGGCGGCGTCGGCGGCGTCGCGGCGGCGCGCCGGGCCCACGCCTTCGATTATGTGCTCCTGAACACTCGTTACGTAAGGGGACGGATCGCCGGATCGCCATGGGAGCCGACGGAGTGGCAGCGCCACACGGACGCTGGCTCCGGATATGGAGATCCGAGCGTGGCGGCCTGGGCATGGGTGAGGGGACAAGGACGCGTATTGCCCGTTGTAGAAATGTGTAAGGGAAATATTAATACGATATTATTAATGTCATAATTATTGTAACGGGCATGGCGATTATTTGTACATTTACAATAAAAAGCACAATACTTGTCCTTGTACGTCCGTCTCTCTGGTCGTAATATAAATACACACGTCTCTGTGGTCGTAATAAGGGTGTTTCAACCCGATCACATTTGATATGGCTTGTGAATTTATTTCACCGTTGAAGCTAAATGAAAGGCTGATGCTGCTGGTTGACTACTTGTAATTACATTTAAGACTGACTAACGAATAAAAATGTTTGTATAAAACAATCTCCGCTATTATTTTCAGTCCGTTGTCCTAGCTCAAGACAGAAATCGTCGCGCTAAATTAGCCAGATACCGATCTGTGCCCTCAGGGGTAATTCTCCCATGGTGGAATTCTGCGCTCGGATCGCAACACAGAAGATGATATTACTGAAAAGGAGAACTCACTTCTTATGAGGCGAAAAGCACATCACTTCCTCCGCAGGGTTGATATTCGGGAACATTTACACACGTAGTAATTACACTGTTAATCGTCACTGAGCATAAATTGTCATATTTGTTCCATACCTAATTTTGTTGAAAAGAATTCAGCCGATAAATGTTATGGTTTTCAAGGAGAACCTATTAGAGGATCACCACTTTGAAAAATTCCTACCTAAGTGATCACAACCAGCCTTTTGTTTGTACGCTTTTGGTTAGATGGAAATGAATTCGCGGAAGTGAGGTGAGAAACATCTAGACATTCAATTTCATGGGAGAGGGCTGTTTCCGTTAAACTTCAAAACACTTTGGGAAGTCGATATATTAAGAAATTTATGAGATGTACTGGAAATAAATGTCGATCACATCAAAATTCACATTTTGATATGTTGAAGTAGACGAGGAAGAGATGGCAGCGATCGTGGTGATTGTAAACGCGGTTGCAGAGGCGTTAGTGATAGCGATACGGGCGAAGTGGATGTGACCCCCCGCGAACCTTCGGTTTGGGAGCCGTGGAGGTCGTCCGGGAGAGTTCGCCGGCTGACCGCGCATTGAAGTCTCCGGCCCGCGCTCATGGCCCCGAGGACGACCTTCCGCCCACGGAACGCTGGGCTGTGGGTTGGAGTGCACTCGCGTGAAGATGCGAGTTCAGAGGACGGACTGGGAAAGTTGACTGGCTTGGTTGCAACACTGGTTCAGAGCTTGTATTTGGTGGTACTAATTCTGTTTTCCTTTTACGTAAGGAGTCATGGGCCATCAAGTCTCGTGCCTGCAATCGCTAGTTCAAACGTTAATTTATGACTAATCAATGTAATGAAATGTCATTGTATGGGCCGAGCGAAAAGAATAATATCGAAAGACACATTTTGTTTTCGTTGACGTCAATAAACGGCTGTAATCTTGACTACAGCGATTACCTCAAGAAACTTAACTTGCACTTAATACTACATGCACACTTGTCCATGTGAAAGTCACACATTATAATGATTATAAAGAGATATGAGAAAAAAATTGTGAAAAATATCACTATGGTAATTAGGCGATTAATTGCGTGTTATAGTTAATTCTATATATAGTATAATTATTGGAGCATAGTCACCCCTTTATCACAATTTTGTTCTCAAATCACCCAAATTAAATTACCAACAATAAGGTTATTAAATTAATTTAGATAATTGTTTTAATAGTAGATGAAGTGGACATGCGCACGAACGCCTAGACCATACTTTGGAAGAATGGCCATCAAGTTTTTGTTTACGCGAGTGATTTGTTAATATTCAGATGCGTATCTAATTATTGAGTGTGGTTTAAAAAAATTATGAGTCTGATAATATTTTGAAAGTAGTTGATGTTCATGCTGATTTAGCCATGATAATTTTATCATTCGGACTTTTAAGTATCCTTCGCTGTAGTAACTTCTAAAACGATTGTTCGTTCTTGGAGCACTTATTACTTAATTTTAAGGTTTAATTGCAAATAATAATGACTTATCTTACAGAGACTCTCATTCATTAATTTATACAAATTATATCCCGATTGCAATCCCATGTTGCTAAGTACTATTGGATCGTATTGGTTATGAATGCCATGTCCCACGTTCACACGATAACTCTCACGAAGTTGTAAGAAGTGACAATTCTTTTGTAATTGTATTTTATTTATCATATGTTTGAACTTGCGATCTAGCGATTTTTTTATTACAAGCAAATGTCTCTATTATTAATGTGCATTGTGTATAAATATCAAAATACATTTCTTTATCTGTACAAAGAACACTCGACATAACCGCTCAACGTACACATTAAAAAGATAAAGTGAGTGCCTAATGTATCTAAAAAAAGCAACGCTGTAGACTTGATAATGTCATATGGTAGAATTTATGGCATATTTTCAGGGTTATTGCCACCAGTTAAACTACCTTTGCTATAAAAGTGTCGCTCATTTTAAACAAGACTATTTTTTCCACGACTGCACGTGGGGGTAATGCATTCAGTACATAAATGATTCACAACCTTTGCAAATTAGTGATAGAAATAAGCGAGAAATGATTGACTGTGTGTATAAACACCGTAAATCTGTTTCTTGGCATCGCTTTATAAATATGTTGGAACGTTTTGACAATTACATACTCTAAATGACTAAAAAATTAGAACAAAACTGAAAATTACTGAAATACGAGTATTTAGAATTGACCTTGTGTTACAGCATTGAGTGGAAGTAAGTATGATTTTATTACGAAGTTACATTTCTTTCACGACCCTGATGAATACATAGTAGGAACTGAAACGTTGTAAATCATGTTTATAAATTGCAAAGGACCTATTGTCAAGACATTCGACATATTTGTAAGTGAATTACTTGTACATTTGAATAAGGATTGTAACAGTGTGTCTTGGATGGTGAGTCAAAAAAATGAAAAAAATTGTTGAAATAGTTGTTATCGATTAAAATCACAGGATAAATTGACCCATATACTTGCCTGCGAGACTATTCTGCCCGTTTCATATTACCCGTTCGGGAAACAGGAACGTCTTTTATTACATGGTGGCAAAATTTCAGGAACCAAATTCGTCAGCTTCGTGCTTGGCGTTATCCATGTCCTGAAGACCATCCCAGGAAATCCCGTTCCGGGTACGCCTCGTAGCGAACTGACCTGACAAGTGATCCTCGCCAGAGGAAAGGCGAGGATTACGTCAAGCGGGGATATGGGGCGCGGTAGGCAATAAGACAGCCAATAAGCTGCGTATACGGGATGCGGGAAAACCGGTCGGGCAAATCGACGAGTGCCTTCGTGATACACTTAACACAAGTCGCACAAACACAGATAGTAAAATTGTTACGTATCCTGAGTATGCGTGCGTCCATTAAATTAAACCTACCTCCAGACACGGTGCCAAATGATATGGTTTGCGTGATGAGAGGCAAACTGAAGAATGTACTGCAATGAATGAGTCACGACAGCTTCAAAGATCGTGGATGTGAGGGCGAAGGTAGGGGACATGTTATCTATTATAGGCAGATGCAGTGTGTTTCTTTGGTGACCTCTTTTTCCATTCACGCATTCGGGAATGGGAGGAACTCACACACACCGAAACATGTCGGAGGCGACAGGGGTGGAAGCTATGCCGAAAGGTATTTTTCGCTCAAAACTACGTAGCCTAATTTATAAGTCATGTCAACTTTTTTTCTTGGAGATGAGGGTCAACACGGAAAATCTATGATATAGGGTAGAAAGTGTATCGAATGTACCTCTCAAAGGTACCACATGATGTATGACCGAGTGAAGCAACCAGACGGTTGGCGGCTAAGCATGTATCAAAATTCAGTAAGTGAGCGGTGTTATTCAAAACTGGAAGACAGGAATCAAGAGCGCATTTCGTGCGTTAAAAATGTTTGTCATGGTTCTTTCCGAGAAACAACAGCTCATGATATATGAAGCACCTCGCAGATTAAAAGGCAACGCGCAAATGTATATATTACTCATAGATGAGAATTTCAAAACATTAGCGAGAAAAATAGACGAAATCCCATCAAAATAAGGCTTAAAGGGAACAAGAAATATTTGTTATGCAGGATCATTTTATCCGTGTTATCGTGAACCGAACGTGTAATCACCAGTGTCTACGGCTCCAACCCTCTGATAAATCCGACAGGGACAAACTCCGTCGGCTCCTGAGTTCCTTTATCGTATGACTTTGTGGTTTCCTGTATCTGGAACGTGCGTGCGCACAAACCTGTATTGCGAGCAATACCCATACACCTGACAAAACGCGGTAAACTTGGAAGGTTAAAACTAGACGTCTGTGGGCGCCTTCTGGAAAGGTTTCAACACATGATCGCAAACCTAGACAGACGAACGTATTCCTTATTCTTAACATGAATTGTTGAGAAAATGTTGTTGAACGCGTGGAACTATTACTTGTTACAATTTCTTTCTCCTTTCTTTCTACAAGAACGCAATCTTTGGGCGATTGCGGTGTACGTTGCTGTAGATGAACTCCAACCTTCGTACTGTGCTTCCAAGCCGGTATCCAACGGCAGAGTTGGCTCTTTGCAACAACCGTTGCCACTGCAGCGTTTTTAACTGAGGGTCCGAGGATTCGAGTTCCGCGGCTTTTTGTCACTAGCTTTAGAGTTGGATCGAATCCAGTCGCTATCCGGAGGGGGGTTCTAGTGGCCAGTGATCGGTAGATTGTTTCAGTAGTTTCTGTGATTAATACCAGGAGTATAATGGAAAAGTAACCTAAGAAAGGTACCATGCAATCTTCCCATCCTCATCCCTGTTCCCTTGTTTCCCTTACACTGACACCAACAGTATTACTTACATACATTGCACCACCACGCATGTCAGGAAACCATTCGGAAGATTAGAGTTTCTGAGAGATTAGAGCTCCCGGTTGGAGCAGTGTGCCGCTGGGGGAGGTACCCGGAGGGGTAGGGAAAGATCCTCGCAAGCCTTCGTGTGGACGTGCAGGTCGGCATCGTATTTCACATTCCAATTGAAGAAGAATACCGCCTCCTCTCGGCTAAAACATGCACCTCACTCACGTGACCAAAGCCACTGACGCGCCCGGAAATACCAAATACTCATCCACAAGCCGATATCGCCAAATCTCTAAAAGCAAGCGACATTCAGTACTGTAAGTAACGAAAGTATGAACAGAACCGTGGGTTCGTAGGCTTCCGCGGCCGGAGTCAATGCATTCTTGGCTATCCGCGATGAGCCGCGTCTCGGTCAATTGTACTGACGTTTCGGCCATCTTGCTGTGGCCTTCTTCAGAGCTATACTGCTGGCAGCTACACAGTAGTATAGACCTGAAGAAGGCCACAGCAAGAAACGTCGGTACTATTGGCCGAGACGCGGCTCATCCCGGATAGCCAAGAATGCATATGAACAGACCCGCTATCGATACCGCAGATATCGACAAAAGAACCGATGCTGTGTGTACGGAACGTATTCACCGTCGCGAGACAGCGTCGCACGGCCAGCGGCGGCGGCGGCGGCGGCGGCGGCGGCGGGCTGCAGCTCCGCACCGGAAGCGGCGGAAGCTGATTTCCATATATCGCAACCTGCGTGCGGCCGCGCGCGCCTGTGATCCATATGCATAAACGCAACGCGCGGGGTCGCGCACGAAGCTTCGCGCGTCGCGGCCCCGCCGCCCCGCAACTCGCCCGGGGCAGGTGTTAGCACGGGCCTGCCGGAAACGCCGCGCGCTTCACCTGAGAAAACAGCGTCCGCCAGCGCTCCGCCGCTTCACGAGATAGCTAGGAAAGCGAAATGCGTTCTCTTAAAACTTTGTGTGTTAGTTGTGATTCATTTGTAGATGCATAAATTCATCTCTTGCAGTCTGGAAAATTACAAAGTGTTTGAAAATAAAGAAAAACTATATTTTTATCCACGTGGCTAAAAATATTATTTTAATAGAAATAGTACAAATTTGAAACCATCCGTCAATGATTAAACCATTAACTTTTTTTAAAATATTGAATTGAATTGAATTTGCCTTATTTTACGTGGCGAGACTCGGGCCATCAGGCCCGATCTTCCGTGTGACCACGCAAATTTCGATATGCTCCTTTCACCAACTAGCAGAGAAAGGAGGTATTTTTTGGGCGAGAAAGAGGCGATTTGCATTTAGCTCAGAGGCGTCATTTAGGCTTCAGGATCTTTTACATGCAAGTAAATCTACGAACATGGGACAGCCGGCTTTACTTCCCCTCCGAAGGAAGGCGTACGAAGGATTTTTTCGCCCTTAAAAATCCACGGCTTCGATCGGGTTTGAACCCGAAAATATTCACTGTTCCTAGTAACATGTCTCTCTTTTCCTAGACTTTCGAGTAACATGAAATTTGCGGCAAATACTTAGAGTTGGCGGAAAACTTTGGCGGAACAAATCGCAGAGATTCGACAGGTATCGGTGCGATCTGGACTTTGATAAGGCACAACTCATGCTATTTACAGGTTTTTTTGTGGGGGGGGAACGTGGTTAGCCGTTCTGATCGCAGTACACACCAACAAGTACTGACATTTTTTTCACTAAATTCAGAATACAAATATCAGGTTTGTGTATTGCTTTCGTACGATCTGTATGAATAGGTCCATGATGGACCAACAGTTAACAATGGAGTGATTGTAGCGAATATCTCAGTGATGGACTATCGAGCGATCCAGTCTCTTGAATCTCGCCGGTGATTATGAGTGAATCCAGCTCACCCAGAAAGAGAAACGAAATTTGGACGAAGTGTAGCCAATAGAAAATTGAGAGCGCGCGTTCACGACAGGATTGTCTATTCTGTGGCTAAAGAAGGAAAGTTAGAAAGAACAACATCAGTTATTTCGAGAAAATTGTAACAGAGTACTGTCTGTCACCAAGCTTTGCAGCCGGACATAAAGTCAAAAGTGACTCGCGCGATTTGGCTTGTCAATGAGATCAGTGAAAACCGACAAACAAATCATAACGCGATCCGCTTCCTGATATATTCATATATGGAAAGACAGACCTCAAAGGATAGGTCTCATAATATTTCTTCGTATAACTTCTTGCAGCAAGGGTTATTGTCGTCAAGAATATCTAGTCACCCCTTCCTTCAGCGCATTCTCGATGCAAGTGATTTTCGAGGGCCATAATTCGACACGCATTGCGAAGGCCCCGCAACACCGCTCCGTCTTCTCTGTGCATAATCTGAGGCTGACATGTTGTTTGAGTGTGTAGAAATTTTACAACAAAATGTAACTATGTAACTTTGAGACCTCCAAATGCTCCAACTGCTAAAACAGGTCAAAATCTCTAAAAGGAGGTGGACCAAATTTCTCACTTTATTGTTCACAATATTCCTGTTGAGTTCTACTATTCTGTTGTAGTAATTTACTTTAAACGTCCAGTCGATCTTTGGTGCACGTAAAAAAGCGAAGAAACTGGATTCAGAGCTTGAGAACCAGTGCGCAATCAAAGTTATGGAGCTCTTTTCTTGATTCATTGTGTAAACGAATCACAATACACGGTATAACTCTATCCACATTGCGTGTCTAGTCACTTGCATGTGCCAACTGAGTATATTAAGTATACTGATGCTGTGCAATGAGCAATGTAGGTCAACGAAGATTATAAGAGTTCATGCGACCTGTTCTATGGTTGGCTTTAAGCCAATGAAAAGGTAACGTACTCCGAACGACTCCTACTCTATTTTCTTGGCGCTGTTTGTGAATTTTATTGGGGAGGAGAACGATTTCAGAAAATATCTTCACTGAGTTTTGAACGTCTTAACTTCTTAACTTCCTCTGTTCGTCTGTTCTCTATTTAATTCAAAATCCCTGGTAATTAGGGTTGTGTTTGTTAGAAAAATATAAACAACAAAAAACGCAGAAATGGTTTCATTTATATATTCATTGACTCTTATATTTCGATTTCTGTTTCAAAGCCGACATTTATATTTTTGCCTGTATATGACACAAAATAAAAAGAAAGATACTGAAGAATGTTGAGTCTCGTAAACCAAATGTACTCTCTCTTACCTCAGAAAATCCAGACCAGAAAATCCGTACAAATGGAGACTGTAGACAATCTTACTCCCTACAAAAACCGTTTGACTACCATCCACCCCGCTAAGGAGTACGTTAAACACGCAGAGCCGTATAAAAGGAGTCGATTGCTTTGAGGGATTTGGAGAATGGAAAGCAAACTGTCCTCCCCTTACATGGGACTCTGAATTTTACTGCCTCGTTGTAAAGGGAACGCCGGGGCCTTTTTGGCGGCGGGTGGGGGCGAGCGGGGGCGTGTGGGAGGATGAGTGGAAGGATGGGTGGGAGGGGGAGGCAGAAGGAGGGGGGGGGGCGAGGAGCGGGCACATACGGCGAAGGACCTTCTTTGTCACATGAGCCGAGAACGCCATTGTGAGTTGATCTATTACGCTCCGCATTCTCTGTCGTCTCCGACGCGTCTGTCGGTACTGCAAAGGCTCCCGGCCTTGCGAGAGGAGTAATGACGGCTTATACGAGAGAATTGCGACGCCTCGTAGTGACGGTGTTCTCTTCCGGATTGGGCGCGTACCGTGCCATCCTACGCTCACCGCCACGTCAACATGAAACAAGCTGCGAGTACGGGGACAGATATCGATATGTGATGTATGAGTATCATATTAATTTGTTTGTGTGTCTAGGTAATAATTAGCATCCGCTAGGGAAAACCAATTTAATTTTAGTGTTACTGCGTGGTTTCTATGCCCTCAAAAAGTTCACCTATCGAAGTAATATCCTGTTTATCGCCCCACCTCACTAACACAGCTCACTGTTTTTGCAATTTCAGAAACAAAAACTAAAAGCGTCATGCGCTGGCTAAGTGGTTTTTTTGGGAATAAATTGCAAATAGGTTTTCTGTTCTAGTTACATTGAAGTGCAGACTGTATGAGGCCTCTCTTCCGACATGATGTTTCTCAGCGAGAAATATAACAATTAATAAGACAATCGTCTGTCGGAAATATTTGTCATATTTCGATCGTTACGCATGGTTTATATCCTCCACAAATCTTGTGCAGTCATGTGTTTGCAATTATTTTTACTACCCAAACTTTCACTTATCCTCTATGTTGAATACGCTATCCGAAAAGTGACAAGTGAATCTGATAATTCACGGCGAAAGTATAGAAGTTATAGGAGGGATAATTACACTATTATGTTGTACAGGAAGACGAGTCCTAGAGCATTTATTGCCAAACTCTTATCAAAGATGTTTCATTTCGACATGCGAAGTTTAATGTTACGAAATATATAGCAATAGGTAAAATATATAATGGTACCGAAAGATGTAAAAACATATTTTAAAAGGTTTTTAATTCCTTCAGATGTCTAGCAAACTCTAAAACGATTTTGCATCTGTAAAAATAGGTATTAAGCTACAGGTAACTCCGCTGTGTAACCAGTATCAACCGTTTCTGAACAGTATCGTCGAGGTGCAGTGTCCACCACGGGTGCCTCCGTGGACCCCGCTGTCCCTAACGACCCCCCAC
>BOPP01000137.1:1932961-1957739 GCA_017312745.1 Gryllus bimaculatus | reverse complement strand
CACCCACGTCGTCTCCCCGCGCCCCCTCACATTTCATCTCCCTCACATTTCAGGTCTCTAATTTTCATTTGTACAGCCATGGTATTTTGAAAAGACGAGCGTTTTTTACTCACTTCAGTAGATGTACAGATAGATCTTGCACTGTTTTATCTACTGCTATAATAAAACTCACGATTGACAAAATGGAAAATAATTTACTTTGGTAATAAAGCACTTAATTAAGTGTTAATTAAAGTTAATTAAAGTCTCTATTCTTGCACAAGGTATTGTTGCGCTTTGGGTTCTGTAAACTTTTAGATTTGTGAAGATTTTTTATTTTTGAATGAATTTATTTAGGGATATTGCAGAAAAGGATTATGAAGAGTTGTGTTCCAACGGCTTTTCGAAAAGTCGATAGATTGGCTGGCTTACCTTTAAGCTGGCAAAGTCACTTCGATTTTCTTACTCAAGTGGAAATTGCGAGCCATAAACAGACGTGTATGGCTACGCAGGCTTGGTGAATTTTCTAGATGCACATCCGTTGTATTAAAGTTGTTGCATCAATGGAGCACATTGTTTCTCACACATGAGAACGCTGAACCACGAGTTGAACCCCGAAAAGTGAACTATAAAATACGGAAGAGCGTAATGAGTAGAATACGACTTTCACGATAGTCGTAGCATTTGGGTTCAACCATTCGTGTTATCTAGGCACTCGCTGCATCGTGTGCATCACATGTCGGACTATAAATAGTCATCATCCTACAGACTCGTTTCCACCGCATAAACTTTAAAACAATTCACTTACCCGTACCTATTAGGATCGCACTCACCAGATTCATCAAATACTTTGTACAATATAAGAATAGTTGGAGATGAGGACGGGTAGGATAGTTGGTTTTCCTCGTGTCCGTAATTTCTCTAAACATGAGCCAGACGTAGAGAATGATACAGATACAGTCAAGACATGAAATTCATGCCAAGAAGGAGCCCAGATCTAACTCAAATCCGGTCGGATATATGGTTGTCGTGTTACGATATATACGTTGATTTGGTACAATATAATCGACATTTTGATAACAATATCGATTTGCTGTGGATTCGGTGGTTGGTCAGAATAAAGCACCGATACGTAACTGTTAGTGTTTGTCCCGAAACACTGATACTGTTGACGCTCAAATATAAATGTTTCGTATATCGAACATAATCCATATAGCCGTTTTTATAAAAGCCGTAGTTATCAGTGGGACGTCTGGATGTGTCATAAATACTGGGTGAAGCGTAAGTAACCAGTACTCAAATGTAATGTCACTAACATTGAATTGCAAAGTTGCACGAACTCATAGTGAACACTCACGAGAAGCACGTTATGAACATTATAATAGTATACAAAAATAGTAAACAGTAATATGTTTTCGGACCCATGATTGCTAAAGGTGTACTTTTGGACATACAGGAGGCACAAAATGTCACAGATTCCAATTCAATGTTATCAAATAAAGCAGTATCAATAATTAATTCCGGAACACTCAAACGTTATCAGATCTGCCTGAAGCCCATTTTTAACCCCCTTCCGTCTTTTATGATGGCGTCATTGAATTGATGAAATCATGGCGTGGCGACATCTGAACTAACTCCATTCCCTCTACTTGTGTTCGTTGGGCTTAAACTCATTACGATGACGAACAGCATTTATCTATTGCGACATCCAACCCAAAGATGTCTAATCCATAGCCAAGAAAAAAAATTACCGCGTGTCGCCAAGTGTTTCAAAACGCGATCATAAAAAAATAGCTCCTTATTGACTGGCGTAGATGATTGCGAGTGAAGGTAACTCGAAACAAAGAACAGTGAATCCTAATGCAGCTTTAATCGAATAGTAAGATGCAGCGCCGAGCTCAACTAGAGCAGCGGAGGATGACTACCCGGAAGCACCAGATAGTTAGAATGGTTCCTCCAGGGTTGTTGCTTGGGGGAGGATGTGCACTGTGGTCCGAAAACGAAGAAAAAATAGACAAAAATATTTTTTTTTAAGTAAAATGAAATTTACAACTTTGGTGGTAGCCCGGTAGATTGAAGTAGTTCTGACAATGACGTAGTAGACAGCCACCAGGTAAGTAGCTGAGCATAGCAAATAATCAGGTATATAGATCTGTAGGAATATAATTTAATAGGCTGCATTGATAGGTATTTTCCGTGCTTTCTTTCTATCAAGTCCAGGAAGATTGACCAATATCTGTCCCTGAGACAATAGGCCACACACTGTGCTACAGAGCTTCCTCTGTCAGTACCTGTATGTAGAATGCAGCAATTTGTCAATTTGAATTTGCTGACGGGAGTTAAAATGAATTCTTTACAATTTCCCTAGATTTTAGATAATATTTGTACAATTTTCATGAAATACCTTGGTATCCAATATTTCTCTGTCATGTTTTGTTAATGTTATGGTGCTACTGATAAGTTAGACATAAACATATTTTAATATGCAGGTGGCATGCATGCAGGTATGCATTAAGGTGCTTAATATTATTAACGTAAGAAAATTTGGAAAATAATAAGTAATGATAATAATATATGTTTTATTTCATAAAAGATAACTTTGAATCAAAATTTGGATCCCAAAATGTGATAAATGTATAACCAGCTTGCTTCTTAAGAATTCAACATGTTTGTAAAATCAACACAAAAATGAAAAGATAAAGGAGGAGGAATGAAAATGATAATGTCGATGGAATATTGAACACGCATGTAGATGGGAGCGTAATTATAAGTTATCTCTTTCGGACGTGTCCTCAAATTATATTGGACATCTTCAGAGATATTGAAAAAAAAACTTTTTGCTTTGCGGTCCACGTAATCATTTCCATTCCTACTACGTTATACGGAGTATTAAGTTCTGATAAATTTTCCCGTTGTTTGAGCTTAAATATTTCAATTGGACAGTTTTTAAAAAGTTCATAACGTACATAATGATTGCGTAATGCTTAATAGTTTCTCGCAACGAACCTGTTTTTAACGATTATTGTCACTCGCAACCAAGAATTACTTCTATGCCCTGTTTTTCATAGTTCTTGTTTCTCATTGTTAAGGTCCAAATTTTAACATATTTTTGTATACTTAAAAAAACTGGTTTAGTACGAAGAGCTGGGGGCACCCACGAAATTGTCGAAATAAACCACAGTATTACATCCTCGATTGAAACACTCTATGGACCTAAATCCACTTTTATAATAAAATTATTTTGTCCGTTTTGTGTGTCTTGCAAGCCACCGTGGGTCGGAACCGTCTGAAAGGCACCTTGCTGTGATTGGGCGGCGCGGCGTTATCCTCGTTGGAATCAAAGCGGGTAACTGCGCGTGGAGCGCGCTACTGCAGGGAGTGTCTCGGCTTCGTGCCCCGACAGAGGCTCTTTCAACCCGTGGTTTATTCCGCCTTCGCGAAAGGTGACATTAGGCTGCAAGATGAGACCTAATGGCTCTGGCGCGTGAAGGGGTTGCGAAAAAAAAAGTCCCTAGCATAATGACGTAACGACTGAAGTCATGCATTTGCGTAGTGCGTAATACTCAAATGAGCTAGTTAAATAGATAAACTCAAACAAATTAAATGCCGTCACCATGGGTTACTTGGATACTTAGGGTAATACTTGCACCTATGTTCTCACCTGTTCAAGCCACTTACACTTTATATTAACGAAATAATTTGCAGTTGCTTCCGTTCGTTGGTAACAGTGCAACTTTAAATGCAATAGGAATAGTTCGGTGGTACATCTGTACTTTATTGCCCTGTATTAAGTGTCTACTGTCGACATTGGCGGTGTTTGAGCTTTGGAAACTTTTATCTCTACACTTAAGTTTCAAGATTGTTGATCAAGCGACAAGTTTACATTTTATTAATTATATATTTGTTAATAGAACGGCAATGGTAACTTTGTCATTAGTAGGACGCATTTTCCAATTTTTATAAATGCTTTACGGGTGATAAATGATTTTGATTTAAATTATGCGAAAATTGGGTTTAAAAATATGTGAAAACAAAATGAGGGCCCGAGTTTGGATACTTTCCTTTATATTTACACTCATGTTAGTACCAGAAAATCTAGGAACTACATAGACCTAGTGCAAATCTCAACGGTTTTATTTAAGAAAACTTGGCGTGGGTTCAAGTGTCCCATTCACCAGTGTAACATAAACCCAATTTTCAAAATAGAAGTATGTGATATTTGTGTTAAATGTATCTTATCAAACTAATCTCGAGCAAGCCATTGGACTGATATAATAATTATAAACATATTTTGTTTAGTTTTTCGTGGATCAGTAAAGAAAATACCACGAAAGAATTGAAAAATTGTGTCCAAGTAAGCCGTGTTTACGGTACCCAAAATAAACATAATTTAAGAAAATAATTCATTTACGCATCTCACTTTTCTGAGAACATTACGCTAGAAAACAGATTCATTTTGAAACAGGTAAACCAATAATATTTTAAGAGCACTGATTCGAAATGTATATACGAAAATTTCCCTACACGTAAGAATTCTTTATTACATGTGACGTCACTCCCCCTGCATTATTGTGACGATTCGTATTTCAGGGAAAATTATTATCTTAGTATTGGAGAGTGGTCAATTTTTCCGAGCATTTATCGCAAATTTATCGACAGCACGAGTCTGTGTATTGGAAGAAATGGAATTTAGAGCTATTAGAACGAATTGTTTTTGTTTTATGCCAAAGGTGCATGATTTGAGGTGAACTTTGGAGGGAAAGATCGAAAGAAAGAGATATTTCACTACGAAATTTCCGAAATAGAACAACGATGTCGAAAAAAAACGAACATCTTTCACCTATTGTTATCTAATTCTAGGTTCGAAGGGCCAGGGGGTTCGAATTATCTCTCTGAGATTAATATTTGCTTTTGATTGTTGTTTATTGAGATGTTCCAGTCAACGTGGAATACCATTCAAAGCCCTTCATTTCTGGACGGCCTGCATGACGCAGAATCTGGCTTCAGCAACCAAGTTTGCCTTACATTCGCGATATGGGTTCGAAACATCGAATCGAATGTAAGGCATGGACATTCTAGCGGGATACGCCTTCCTACCACACAATGTATCTACACCCCTTTTATTCTAACCTCTTCCCCGTAAGGCATGTGTGCGTGGATACGGCCAAGAGCGCGACGTACGTCTCATAATCCATGAACAACGCAACGCAAACACTTCTCGTCTGCCGAACCTCCCCTGCGTTGGCCGAAGCCTTCATTGAAAACATGCTATTCAGTCCGTCACACCATTATAATCCCGTGTCATCAACAATTTATTTCTAAATTTTCATTGATAGGAATGCTCCACGCATTTCCGGAGCCGAACACACAGCCATAAACAACGCGACGCAAACACTTCCCATCCGCCCGAGCCGTGCCGCCGCTTTGGCCGAAAGCCTTCGTTGGAGGTCGCGTTAAAGGACAGTTGTCACCGGGCCAGTTCCCGGCGCATCCTCGCTCGTTGGAGGTCCGGGCGGCCGGCGGGGCGGCGGCGGCGGCGGCAAGTACCGGCGGCGCCGCATGTTGTTCCTAAGTCGCTGGCATTTGCAAGTCAAAACTGGTCGCGCGCTTCATAAGGGCGCGAGGGAATGCCGTGGCGCGGTCGTGGCGCGGGCGTGGGGCGTTGTCCGGCGTGGCGCGGCGTGGCCGCGGGCGGCGTGGCGGCGGCGTTGGCGCGGCGTGGCGCGGCGTGGCGCGGCGTGCGCGCGGGCGCCGTGCGCTGGCGTCGGCTGGCGGACGTGGCGTCGGCGCTTGTGGCGCGGCGTCGGCGGCGCGTGGGCGCGTTGGGCGGTGGTCGCGGCGGTGGCGCGGCGTGCGCGGCGGGCGCGGCGCGGCGCGTGCGCGCGGCCGTGTGCGCGGCGCCGCGTTGGCGCGGCGTGGCCGGTGCATGACGCCCGCGTTCGAGTTGGGGCACGCGGGACCCGAACAGGCGTTGGACGGGTTGCCCCAGGGGATGCGCAGAGTCACTTACTATCCAATGTTGGCGTGTACGACGTTGCAGATCAACTCCTCTCGATTGTTTGATTGTGTTGGTCTGCTGCAGAGGTGATGCATGCTGGCACGTGTTTGAAGGAACGTTCCGGTGCTAGATTGGACAGAATATTTCTTAAAGGCTGGCATGAGGACTTGGTGCAATGTTCGTTGAGGCGCGCTGTGAGTTTGAGACTCACATAAGGCACGTATGTTCTCATCACGTGATATTTGCATGGTTGCTTTCTGCTATCATCACGTTACTCATCTAAGTCATTATCCCATTTATAATCATTTCTCTAATCTGATGCACTTATTAACAGCGCTATTAACCCTCCATCCCATTTTCACCAGTTTGCATACTTGTGGTTGAAATTTTATCCGCATTACGTAGGAAAATTACCGTGTGGATCATCAGGGTCAGTCTGGCTCTTTGGATGGCGAAAAACAATGTTGGTGCGTGAAGTTCTCTTCTCGGGCTCGCCAACGTTCAGTAGCGAGAACATTGCGGCCTGTCCCGCAGAGCCGTTTGCGCCTTCCAACGGAGACCGGGGGAGGGGGCAGAGAAGCTGTAGAGGACCCGCAGGCGAGGGCGGAAGCGCGACTCGTCTCCGGAAGTAGATCCGCGACGCGGCGGGGGCGGCGGCGGCGGCGGCGGCAGCGTCCCGCAAGAAGTGGCCGACTGACGTGCGCCGCCAGCATCCAGTTATTTTCCAGGCCGCGGCGCCGTGGCTTCACATCCGGTGCAGTGACACTGGCGTCCGCCCCCGCTTCCGGGATGCCCCCGCCGCCGCCGAGGTTCAGGGCGAGCGCAGGAGACGCCGCAACGCCGCGACGGCCCAGGGGATCAAGGCTCGATCTCAGCGGGCAAAGAAAACCAGGGTTACCGCATCCTGGCAACAGTTTGTAGATTCAGCGCTCCTGGAAACCATTTGTTTCCTTTTCTGCTTATTTATTTTATGGTTGCACTTTGTGACATGCTTACAATAGAGGCAAGATCAATTCCAGGCGAATGCCGAATACCCTAACAAATCGACCACTGATCGCACGCGATTTTTCCTTCTTCACTCCACTTTCACTCATCTCAATGTATACACACACACACACATACACACTACATAACTCCATAGTCGGGAACTTTGGGAGGGGGCTAGATGATAATCTGACAGGGGAAAATCCCACAATTAAACGTGTAGGGTTGCGCCGGATCTCGCGTTCCAGCTGCGTAAGAACACTGCTACCTCCCGGGAAATATCGTACACTAAACATACGGGACTGATGTAAGTAGATAAAAGACTCACTTGTTTTGTTCTTTCTTAAAATTTAGAGATTTCTGTGGTTGAATATTTATACTTCAACTTTAACATGTACAAGGGACTTATATACGTTAATATAAAAATTGTTTATCTTATCCACATGGACGAAACAATTAGATGGAAGTTACTTGCTGTAACCCTCGTAAAAGATCAGAAAAGATCATGAATGCTTTACAACTAAAGTGCGCAAATGCAGGTACGACCATTAATATGAACCAATGGCGACTTTCTGCTAGTGTGTGTTTTACATGATGCATAAAAAATGTCAGTTATATGACATTTGTTTTAATGCACATCTATATATTTACTTTCAGAAACTTGCTTTGCATAAGAATTCAAAAAAGAACTGAAACCTTTTGCTGGATGTAACAAGTAAGTAATATTTATCCGGTCTGAAAATTTGTTCCACTTATGTTTTTTACATTTTGTATATAATGATGAAGGAAGAGTTTCGAAATATTTCAGTTTTTCCAACATAACGATAATCCTGATAATACATTGGATAAAGTGATTAAAGAGCAATGGCGAGATGTTATATAGTGTCACAACTGAATCATATTAGAAAACCTCTGCGTAACTTTTCTAATGTACTTTTTTTTCTACGTGCAGGCCCTGATGCAGCAAACGAACATATTTCTCACTGCTCTAAAGTTACCGATTCGATATCTCTCTCATCACAGTTTAAACGTCTGGATATTAAGAGCCATTTAGAGAGACAATAGCTAACAACAAGTAGTGAAATGAAAGATAAATGAGGATTACTTCAGGAAAATGGATAGTGAGATGGAATTTAGTAAAGCTGGTCGTGTTTTTAAGAAATTATATCGAGTCATTTGATGTCAAACCTTCGTAGCCCTTTTTTAGGGTAATTGCAGTCTTAAAACATAAAATTTATAATGCTTTTCCGTTTAAGCTTATGGGACAATAGTGACCGCTTGAATTCTGTCGTTGGCCCACTGTCCGCCGCCGTCACTAGTGCTACGGGCGCGAGATCCAGATCCGCTAACGGGACTGGGCGCCGCGACGGCGACGTCGGGACGACACAGGGGAGGATGACGAGGCTGCGGTGACATTTCGACAGCTATGACAGGACAAAACCGATGACTATTAGAATTCCAGTGATGTAGATGCTTACGGCGTCCATGAATTGGCGGTCGACCTGTGGAGTGAACCATGGAGCTTGTATTGAATGTTACTTTCCGTGACCATCTGATTATCTCACTTGCTTCTAGGCGTTCTTAGTCTATTTATTTAGATTAGTTGCTTCTCCTGTCTGTTATCTTTTTTTCCGTCGCCAACACCGCACCCAATATCCACCCTTTGGAATCAAAATGTTTCAAAAGAAAAAAACGAAGGAAATAAGTTGCTAGTGTGGCAAGGTTCTCTCTGACTTATGCTACATATAGAACATACTCTCGTTGCCATCTGTGGACAAATGCTACAGCTAAAGTCACGTCTTTTGGTAGAGAGATGGCTGTGTAATGAGTTAACGGAATTTTAATATAAATTTACTAAAATGTTAGTTGGAACTTTGTCATTCCAAAGAGTCGATATTCAGTCGCAAAAGCTAGTCAGAAAAGAGTTAGAAAAAGAGAAAACAGCTGACGCGGGTTATGAGTAGTGAAGAGACCTCCGAAGGAACTTTAAGTCGCCTAAATTTATTTTCCCTAGTACCCTAGTACGAAAGCAAATGAAGTGTTTATTTTTCGCGAAAACAAGATTAAATTTCCAGCAGCATACAAGGGTTCGATTCCCGGATGTGGTAACAATTAATTTGGTACTTGTCCCTGCTGTCCCAGTTCATATAGATGTGTGTCAATGTGAAAGCTTCTCTCAGGTAGAGAATGCCAAATAATACGGTTATCAGGTATTGCGACCTACTTACCATAGGACTCCCTAGCTTACAGTCGTCAGAGTTGAACCGCATAGCAGGTACTAGCCTCAAGACGTGATGCCAGAACATACACACACACACACACATACTACAATATGAATGAAGAATGGATTGCCCGCAAAAACCTTTGAACCTTTTCTTCGGAACATTCAACAGTTTAGGAAATTAATTTAGGGTATTACTAAGTAAATGAGGGTCTTAAGTAAGAAAAGTAGGTTATAGAGCGAAGCATAAGTGATAAATTGTATCGTGCGTTATAGTGCAGAGAAATAATGAAGGAACTGATTTTAGTGTCAGAGTGAAGTGAAATGAAGTGCAGTGCCAGTGCAGTGTAATCTTAATTGAACAAATATTCAGAGGGAAGTTAGTTTATAGAAGTTTCTTTTTCTTAAGGTAATTTAATGTTATATGAATCAGTCTCTATTTAAATTCTTCTTCGTCGTCTTCTTCTTCTTCTTCTTCTTCTTCTTCTTATTATTATTATTATTATTATTATTATTATTTTGTTTATTCTCAGAGTTTTTGGTTTCACATGGATACCACACAGATACAATATCAGAGCATGGTAACACAGACATATTTAAAATCTACAAAACAAATGAAGGCATTCTATCACATAAACATAAAATAACTGTTAACATAGAATAATAGTTTTCAAATGCTAATAACAAATACAATTTCAAGAATGAGCTTTCAAAAGGAGGGCTGGAGGCCGATGATAATACTCTTCTCCAAGGAGAGTTCTTCCAGCAATCTGCAGAGAGTTTTTGGTATCCATTATTAATATTATTATTATTATTATTATTATTAATATTATTATTACTATTATTATTGCGTAATTTGCATGTTGGGTATGTATTATCATATTTATGTAATTACCTGCCACCGGCTTATTCCCAGTCGCAGTTTGAATAAACTTATTAGATGCAAGTCCAGGAAGTTAGCCCAAACGATTGTACAAAATTTGAAATTGAACATATAGTTTTCTGTAACTTCATAATAAAGATTTTAGCCAAGTAAAATGGTAAAATGAATCCCCAGGCGAATTGAAGAATTTAACATTTTGAACGATGAAATTAATCCAGAATTAAAATACTTCAACTGATTTCCAACTCTCTAATCCCATCCACCCTTATATATGGAACACTGTGTTTTTAACATTTTCATTGTATACATTTTGAAAATAAAAAAGGTCACTGCTTGTTTTTTTCAAAACCATTAATATTTATTCCAACTTTCGAAAAAAAAATCAGATAAGAGAAATACTGTTATTTTGTAAAATTTAGAACGAAACCTACCCACGGCAATCATATTTACAGGCAGATTTAGCTTTCATAAACACTTGGTGAAGGAGTATTTAAAGACAAAAGTAAAACTGTAGACGTTATTCATAGATAACCTTCATTGGAGCACAAAGTGCAAAGCCTATATGAAGAGAGATATAAATTAATAGGATACACGCTTGTCATACGCAAACATTAAAAAATGTTTAAACATTTACGTTCAATTCTATTGTCATTAGTTAAAAAGTAATACTATTTCTTTGATACATTCCATTTTCAATAACGATTGATTCTTTATTATGAAGTTGCTATATATTGATTTCTCCTTCAATATTTCTCTTATTCAATACAATTATTTCATGGAAGTATACATTCCAGAAATGATATGTAGTGTAATTTTGACTTACTTTGACAAAGCACACAATTTTATGTACTGCACTTGATCTACGAAAACTACCATAGTTCGTCATATATTTTTCAGATATTTTTAAAAATTTAAATATTTCTTTTATCACCTATCGGATACATAGCTGAACAAATTGTCATTTTTGAAAACGTACTTAATATATTATTAATTATAACAGTATATTCTCTAATTCCAATGTATACGCGTAGTATGCATTGACGTGTACGTATACATAATGTATAATAATCGATGCGCATATATTTGGAGCAAGGGGATCACGTATATTCATGAACGCTGACCACGCAGATATTCCTGAAGCGGTGCCGGGTATCCGATTTCGACTGCGCTCCATCGCGAGGTATCGATGTCTGCGTGCCCTCATCCGACCCGGAGATGTGGGGTGGCCGTTGAATATTCCGACGTGTAGCTCGGCAGGTAGTGGCATGATGCAGCAGTGAGTCTCTCGCTTCGCTCACACCCCCTGCCCCGTCTGGAGAGCGCCCGCCAGCGTGTTCGCCCTCTGCCCGCCTCTTCGTACGCGCCCCGTCGCCTGATCGCCCGCTGGCCCCGGTTTGCCCGCCCGCCTTCCAGTTCCCCTCCACTCCCACCAGATCGCTTGCGCTCCCTCCAGTTCGCCTGTGCGTCCTCCAGTACGCCTACACTTCCTCGAGTTTGTCCGTACTCCCTCCAGTTTGTACGTACTCCCTCCAGTTCGTCTACATTTCCTCGTTTGCCTGCACTCCCTCCAGTTCGACCGCACTCCCTCCACTTTGCCTGCACTTCCTCCAGTTTGCCTACACTTCCTCCAGTTTGCTGCACTCCCTCCAGTTTGCCTGCACTCCCAGTTTGCCTGCACTCCATCCAGTTTGCCTGCACTCCCTCCAGTTCGCCCGCCCGTTTTATCATCCGCCCACCCACCAATTTGCTCGCCCATCCATCGCCCCCAATTCCTCTCAATCACACACACACACCCGTTCGCCCATTCATCTATCCACCAATCTACCCGTTCGCTTCTCACCCTTTCATGCGTTCACCTCCCCGCCCGTTTACCCTCACGAACGCCCATTCCTCTACCCTTCCACCCACTCAGGCCCGCCAACGTATACCCACCTACACACATTCACCCAAAACCACCCACACTGGCATACACACGATGAGGTCCACCCACGCATTCGGTTTGCCTGTTCACCCGCTCGCCTGCCTGCCCGACCGCCCGACCGCCCCTCCGCTGGCTCGACCGCGCGCCAGGCCGCACCCGCCCACTCGTCCGACCGACCGAAGCAGGGGGCGACCTCCTCCATTTCAGGAATATTGAATGAGTGAGGGATTTGCAAACAATGGAGGGGACTGCGTTTTTAATGTGATCTGACAAGAATAGACGCGACGTGCTCTCCAGACCTATAATTTCTTCTCCGCAGGAGGGGCCAGCGATAATGGTCATTGAAGAGCTTTTCGTGTGTAAAGATTTTTCGTTGAGTGTTCCTTTCAAGAAGGGTTGATTAAACATTTTTTTCCTCCTCCGCCGTGAGGTGTTTTCTCGTTGATGATTTTATAATCTCGTGATATGCATATCACTTAACGCGTTCTTCGCACGCAACAGGGTCTCCGAGTGCCTGTGTTCGCGCCGAAAAGCTGTGTTTAACGGACTGCACGTCCACATCTCAGATTCGTTGCGACAAATCCGATTCTGCACGCTTGCATTATGTTCGATGTGATTGCCGTCCCGTGTTGTGCTTTCCAGCCGTAATAGCATGTAATTTACAAGCAATTATGTACTTTTCACATTATAGATCTCCATTAGAAGCGCACAATGTACACAGAGCGTCGGCGACGTCGGAGGCGACGTGGGGCGGCGGCGGCGAGGGCGGCGGCGGTGTTGGCGGTGAGTTCTGTGGTCCAGAGAGAACGCGTGTGCGTGTACGCAAGACGCGCACGCATCGCTTGCCTCCCACGCATGCGGCGAGCTCATGCGTGCAGCTCGCCTCTCCGAAAAGGAAACGACCTGGTGGCAAGCGGCGCAGCGCGGCGTTGCGGCGTGAGTCAGTTCGCCAGACATCTGGAACGGGCCATGGGAACGGGTCGCGCCCGGTCATGGGAGTTGCCAGGAGGGAGAAGCTTTCGGACTGTCCCTATGAAATATGCTTTTAGAGTTTTTTATTTTTTTGTTTTTTTTTTGTTTTTTTGTTTTGAGAGCCGTTCCATATTTAAACATGTGTTTCAGGAAAACCTTATTTCAATTGTATTACTTAGCGCAAATAATAGTACACTTTAATTCTAGACTTTTACTTCTTACGTCGTCCACAGAATGAAGGAATGGTGTTCCACTTACTGCAAAATGATTTTATGATAAAATGAACATTGAAACAACAATATTTTAATTTTTTAATCAGTATGTGAAATTTCATTTATTACATGTATCGATGTTAGGTGCCTAATTTAAAATCTCGTATAGGATGCGCAATTCTAATGCAGCAATAGTATAATTGAAGTAATATCAAATATTGTGTACATTCAATTCAGTTGTAAACAGTAATATGTGGATAAATAACGTGTAAATAGTTGTAATAAGTGGTAAATCGAACGTGATATTTATTACGTGCTATTCCTTACAGTGGCATAAAGCAAATCAGCTTTCGCTATTCAGGCTCGACTGTGGAATGGACATTTGTGGTCACTTGTGGTCTAGTAAATTGGAACCTTTGCCACCTTTATACAACTGTCGTTTTCAGAAATAGTCTCTATTTTATAGTTTATTTAAGGCAACTCACTATAATTCCGACTTTAATTGTCGTTGGCATTTTACCTTTGTACTTTGTACCATTTTACCATTGTACCTTTGTACCATTTTACCTTGGTACTTACCACACTCATTTTTCTTTTTTGAAGCTATAGTTGTACGCAGCAAGACAACCAAAGTACGACCGAGGTAATACTCTCATACTCCTCAACTCTTCGCGGAAGTCATCTCCAAACGCGACATCCGTGAAGGACAAGCCGCGAAGTATTTGTTTGCATCGCCCGACCCGCATTCAATGCACGTCTGGCTGCGAATCCACAACCCCGGGCGCCGGGCCGCTTCTTCTCCTCCGATCCGACCACCCCGCGCGAGATCAGATTGAAATCTATTTCTGCTGTTAAAAGCGCCCTGCCAGGTAGGAGGCGCGGCGCGCCTATTTTGGCCCCAAACCCCTTCACGGCCAACCGGTTTTCGGCCCTGACCGCGAGCGGGGCGGCGGTTCGACGTTTCCTGAACCCCCTTGGGAGTGAGACGCTGTTGAGAATCAACCCCCACTCCAAGGCCCGCACCGCTTGCCTGCTGCGTTACCCCTGGGTGAAGGCGAGGTAGGTGTTAGAGCGACTTCAGAAAATAGTTCGATGGGGGAGACATTAAAACATACACCACGTTTCGCAGAGTGCATAACTTAATAAAGTAAAAATTTTTTATTGAACTAAAATGTAATGAAAATAATGTCTACATTACTTATTTAATTTGTTTATTTTATAAACAATTATAAAATAAAACATCTTAATGATTTTTCACAAATTGCCACTTCATAATCTCCACACCGCTTGCCTGCTGCGTTACTCCTTGGTGAAGTCGAGGAAGGTGTTAGAGCGACTTCAGAAAATAGTTCGATGAGGGAGGCATTAAAAAATACATCACGTTTTGCTTTGTGCATAAATTAATAAAGTAAAAAATTGTTATTGAACTGAAATGTAATAAGTAAGGTAGACATTATTTTCAATTTGTTTATTTTATTTTATAAACAATTATAAAATAAAATATCTTAATGATTTTTCATAAATATTTCTTATGACATACTTATTTTCTTCTAGAAAAAGTACTTTGTGATAGCAGCAGAAGGTGCTGCATTTTATTTATTTTGATACTGCACGAGGCAAACGTTAAAGACGGATAACATGGTGATTCCCCAATATATTACCTATTAAAATACATTACTTAATTATATTAACATGCATTTCCAAACAATTTATCGCTTCGAAGCATATTTATAATTACTCAAAAATATATTCTAATTCTACACATGTTCATACAGCAACCATGACCTTATGATCTCGCTCTAAAGCTGTCTTTTATTGTCTGTCGGGTGAGATTGGAAACTGCGATGGAGATGCCTGCTACTAGCTAAACAGGATCTCTTTCTCATTTAATAACTTATAGTGTTATCCCCGCCTTTAAAAGTAATTTTATAAGAAAAACTATGTTGATAGCAACATGCAACAAAATAAAATTATACCGTATTCACCACAATCAGAACAGATATTGGAAGTGTTGTCCCTTATGTAGTGTGAATATAAATGTGTATCCATAATTTTTGTCATTCGTAAAATTTTGCCGCCGTAAGCACATGCATCCTGTGCTTACGCGAAAATCTGCGCCTGCTAGTGCAGCTGAAACAAAACTTCGCAACAATATATATATATATATATATATATAAAATTGATACATTAAAAAATAGAAAGAAAAAATAATATACCTGTAAGCTGATTTTAAGTTGAAAATGTTACAGCAATCAGATCCGTATCGATGCTTTGTAGATTGTTTTGGGAATGTGGGCTAGTTCATTGACATTAGTACATTTTAATCAAATGAAAAGTGTAAAGAAATTATTAATCTTTTTGTATTTTGAATGCAGGATACAGGACTCCACAACTTGGTTCCCGAGGTAACAGATTTTTCCTATCTCCACCGAAAAATATTACTTTTCCTCCTACAGAAACTAGAGCATTACATATTTCTGAATATACTCCTTTCATTAAATGGGCTGTCATTAAATGGGCTGTCATTAAATGGGCTTTTACAGTAGTTAAATGTGGTATCTGGGATCGTTTATTCTTCATCAAAGACATGATATTTTTCACATTAATTCTTCTCAGTTAAAAAATCTTCATCTTCTCAGTTAAAAAAAATTCGTTTCCTTTAGCAAAATAGTGAAATATGTAAAAGCACATTACATTGACGGGCGTTTCCATAACTTAATTACACTGTACTGTGTATTGCTAGGGATTTATGCATTGACAATGAACAACAAATAGTTGAAGTTTTCAAGCTTCACTGGAGGGAAGCGCCCTGAAAGATTTCGATGATTACAGTGTTTGTAATATATGTAAACCATTCACAAAATGTATTATATTTCGCGAGACATTGAAACGATAACGAATTAAAATCAACGACTTTTGGAGCCTTATGAATGGCATGTTGTCTAACAATTTTATCTCATTTCTTGTGTTATATAATTAAAATAAATAATTTTATTTAGATACTTTTGATTGTTGATTGAAAAATCAATTATTATAAGTATGCATTAAATACTGTCGAATATTACTATGAAATACTAGGTTTAATTTTAATTCGGAGAAATGGAATTTGGACTGTTGTCCGCTGATGGGATATTGCAGATTTTTTAGAAGTATTTGTACGTCTACACTATTTGAATGAAAGGGAAATTTGTCGGGCAAATCTTAGGTCATTCATTTAGTGTTTCCTCGAAATTTTGCCAGAATTGAATATGTTTTGACAGTTTTTTCAATCTGAGTTACTTTTGCTAAAGAATATCATATGCATAACAAATACACACATTGAGTAAGTCAATTAGAAAAACAATAAGTCGCGACATAATTGACTTGTGACTGTGGGCAAGATGACTGAAATGAGAACACGAGCGTGAGTAATGACTTATAACTGGAAAAGAAGGTTCCAGAGGATATTCATTTTTTATTATCTCTACCATTTTCTTCTATCATCGTGTTCTCAGTCCCATAAATTCAATTTAGAAAATCTAAAAAATTCAGCTTTGAAACTCTTCAACACAAAGAACCTCATAGATAGGTTATCTAATGATCTCGGTGTTTCCTTCAAATGGATTCTGCAAAATGGCATTATCAAATAGTATAAGTCATGGATCAATGATCCAAAGCAGAACAACCACGACCAAACGACTGACTCATTCTCCTAAGCAAAAACACTATGCATCATTACAACCTCATATTCATACACTCTAGCCATTTGTACTCCAGAAGATCTTTCTAACAATTTCAGCGCAACCTAGCACTTTCTCATAAAACATGTCCCTCCTAATGAGAGGAAATATTCGCAGTCGGTGTTCAGCAAATATCTGTCATTATTATTAGTGAGATAAATTGCGAAGGTGGACGAAGAGACAAGTGATTTCTTTTTATTTCTTCTCTTTGCGCGTCCATAGGGCGAGAGTTACTGGCGAAGTAGGCGTAGCCGGTAAAGTTCGTGTACCGAGGAATAGCATCGTTTGTTACGAGCGGCACGTGGCACGACCAATGCTGGGTTTGGGCGGGGACGTGGGAGAGATTTTTGAGATGTGGGTGGGTGGGATGTGGGTTCTGCGATGGTCTCCCGTTTGCGACATATTCTGGTTCGAATGTAGACATGTACACCGTTTCAAAATTCTTTTCTATTTTCGTTGCGGAATGCGAAGAAGAGACTTCCTGGCCGGCGGACTCGGATGTTGGAAGGACGTAGAGTCGGTAGCCTCGGGTTTGAGATCCGAAATCATGGGTGTTCTTACCAGGTTCTTTTATTTACAAATCAAAAACAAACTAGTGAAGATTTTGAATTTTTCGAACCTCTCATGCTTCATTTCGTTAAAATTATTTCAAATGATGGCTAATGTATCAGTAGGATGGTAGTTGAAATATTATTGTAAGTAGGATAGAAATTGCAACGTGAGTCATTGTAGCACCTGATTATTTACATTTTATTTCTTAAAAATGATATATGTACGGACTGAGGGGGAGTATATAGATATATTATATTATATCATATAATATTATATATATATATATATATATATATATATAATATATATATATATATATTATTAATTACGTATACCTTGTGAACATCGCATCCATCTATAGTGATTTCAACCTCTCCAATAGTCATTTATGCCTGCTTCTTATCACCCAACAATGTACCCATGAACAAGGAAGGCAATGACAAATCCGTCTTAGCATCTGCTCCAGTAAAGACTCATAATGACGTAAGTCTTCTCTCCCTCGTCAATGTGCCTTGCCCACATAAAGCACCATTATATGCAAAGAGAGTGGAAGAAATATAAAACTCGTGTGCAAGTGAACTTTAGATCTAGCCACTCGGATGCGTGTAATTACTAAACATGGTTTGACTCTTCTAATCGTAGGAACGTGATTAGTGGTATTGGGTTTTATTTTCCTTATTGTTTTCTTGATTCAATTTAACAGCAATATATAGTATTGGTAAATAGAAAGTATTTATTAACGCCTGTCAAAACTTTTTTATAATTTTTAAACTCCTGACGGACAAGTATGTCCATAATAATGAAATTCCATATCAGTTTCCAGTTAAGCATGCGCGAATGCAGCTATATTCACAGTAATTAAATCGGAAATAATAATGGCTAGCGTTATTCACTGAAAAGCAATATCATGATGTGCTTTTCTGTGCATCAATATAAAGTATTAATATCCTAAATACACGGAATGCAGCCTTTAGTACCATATGTGTGAAGCTGCTAATTGCTAGATTAAAAGAAGACATTTCAATTAACTTCGTCTCTATTTTTTCTACAAATGAAGATGTCTCTGAAATGAGAATTGCATGTTACAATGTCCATTATTTTTTTCTATTATTGTATAATAGAGTACACTTACTCCTATTTGCAATTTGTACTACCTCCCCATCTGCAACTAATTCTTCCATAATTTTTCATCATTATGCTTTGTTCATAAATCATTCCTTCATTTATTATCTATGTATTTTATGGCATATAATGGATAATCTACTTCTTCTTTCCACACGAAATCGGCTGAACAGGCGTAATACGCTAAGAATCATTAGTTCCCTCCAATTAATCATACCAAGAAGCAGGGTAAGCATCGTCGGGCGAGTAATCAGCACTCAATAATTGGTCATTCACAAAGTAGGAGAAAACATAGCTTGCATTGTATGTCACTTACGCATACTTTATGTATGCGCACCAGGCGAACAATTACAATAGAGCAGACATTAGGCGGCAGTGTCAAGCATTGATAGACTACTCCAATACCGCACTATCCACGCCGCCACCTCCGCCACCGCCTCCATCGCCTGCCACTCGCCGTCCCCCAACCTCCGCACACCCCATCTAGACCTCACGTCCCTCCACCACCAACACCACCTCCGCTACTCCACACCTCGTCACATCCGCCACCTCGCGCCACCTGCCCCACCAACTCCACCACCCCGCCTCCGCCCTCACCACCAACCGCACCTCCGCCACCACCTCCACCCCACCCACCCGACCCCACCCACCTCCGCCACCTCCACCACCTCCGCACTCCGCCACCTGCCACCCACCTCCGCCGCACCTTCCCGCGCACCCCTCACCACACCTCCGCCGACCTCCACCGCGGCTCTCGCCCTCCACCACCACCGCCACCTCCGCGACTTCCACCACCTCGCCTTCCCCCGCCAACCGCCTATATTGCCTCCACCGCCTCCCACCACCTCCACCGCCGCCACTCTCCATCACTTCCGTCGCCCGCACGGCCGTGGCCGCTGCCCCCGCTGATAGCCACCCGCCGTCGACCCGCCATCCCTCCCACCCCCGCAAACCTCTACGTTCTGCGCTTCCCGCCGTCCCCCACTACCGCCTATGCCACCCCGCCGAATTCCACCGGCCGCCACCTCCCTTCCGCTTGGACTGATTCATAGTCGGCGCTAGAAACCCACTCATTCCAACAGCCCATAATTTCCTTACGGCGTCTATCAGTTCCTCGGCAATCTGACCAATTCACAACGCCGCGCCAGCGGTGGCGGCCCGTGTGCCGAAGATAGCTGGACCTCCGCCGTTCGTTTCACGGGCGCCGGCTCGCCGGTTCCTCCCACGCCCACGCGCGCGATCGGGGAAGTGCGCAAGATAAGTTGCATCATACGCTTTGGAATTGAGTGATTTTAGTCGCAATTTGCCCATCGCACTCTTAATGGTTCAGGCGTCCTTAATGACTACGACAGAAAAATATGCAGGTTCTTATCGTTGCTGCTATTTTTTGTTGTTTTTTGTGTGAGAAATGCTTGTTTTCGAGACAAATCCGCTGTTTGCTTCTCCCGGGCACGGAATTAAAGAATTGTGCGTAGCGCTGCTGCGGGAGCGAACGACGGAGAGGGGGGAATCCGATAGACCGGCGTTACAAGCTGTCTTTTGATTAGACGTGTCGGACTGCGCACGCGCAAGCTACTTGCCCGCCTGGGCAGCCCAGTACTCCAGCGAGCACAGGCAACTTCCCCTCACTCCGTTCTCGTTTTCCCTCCGAATCCAGAAAGGTACGTGCGTGCGGAAGCGGAAAATGTAAAAGTAGAGTGAACTCGAAGAAAAACGAAGAATGGTGGCTTCATACGGAAATATGTTTGCCTCGTGTTTTCGATAAAACAACTGACATTTGAATTTTGTTTATATACTTTACTACTTATTATTTTATTTCACGTTGTTTTCGTAGGCTTCCGTCGTCATTGATACTTGGCTGTCCGGTGTGAGCCGCGTTTCAGTGGATTGAGGTGACGTTTCGGCCATCGTGTTTTGGCCTTTTCCAGAGCTATACTGCTCGGAGCTTTCGGCAGTATAGCTCAGAAGAGCTATGAAATTTATTTCACGTTCATTTTCTTTTTACATGCTATCTGGTGTAAATATTTTTTTGCCAAGGTACAGAACAATGTTTGGATGGCAAAATCGTCTCTCGTTATCTTTTTGTGTTATACAATTATTTAATTAAATAATATGTTATGTACCCCAATAATGCGAAAAAATTACCACTCTTTCTGCTGCGAGTGGATATGTATTTTAACAGAAAAGAATCTGAAAATCCTCCTAACAAAAAATTGATTGATTAATTTATTAATTAATTAATTATTATTGATTAATTAAAGGATGATTAATTTATTGCACTTTTAAGTTAATGCGACTACGAAACCAAAATATTTTCGATTCGGAATATTTCATTTTACTCTTAATTGTCAATTTCAAATATGAATTGCTCTATTATATTTCCATGGACCATTTCCTTGCTTTAGTAATGAAAATGGGAATTTATATATGTTTGGGGCAATGTCTCTCCACTTGCTTCCCCAATTCTTCACCAAAAGACTCCAAACTGACTTTTGACCTTCCACCTGACCTCTTCAAAACATTGTTATGGGCCAGGTATCTAGTGACTCATCGCCTCGCCGGATGATTTTACACAACCTTTAGGGTTAGTATACCGGTACAGTTTCGAATTCTGTAAGAATCAGACGTCGCTAAGGGAACCAACTGAATTGCGCCGATCGAGGACTTGCAGTAGCGGTATTTCTGGGCTTGCATTCTGACTGTGATCTTTATTAAGTATTAATTAACCATGAGGAGCATGAGAAGAAATAGGAAGACGGAAATAGGGAAAGAGGTATATCCCTTCAATATCACTTCACATAATCACACCTTGACCCACCCAACCACAAATCCGTCAGTGAACAATTCTGTTGGTAGAAGCGTCTGAGTCAAACTGTAAGCTTTCTGCTCGACAAATTACGAACATATTCAAACGTTTTCATGCAGAAACCGTGCAGTCAGGACTGCATCTCTTCCGTACGTTTAATCTCCACGAAAACTGCACCGTATGTACCAGCCTTTACGTTTAATCTGTACGCCAGTTGCTCTAGAGGCAGTTTCCCAGAACTCTGGAAAGTAACGAGTAGTTACCTTTCCAGTCTGGACATGCTTGTGTAACGTAGTGAAATAAGAAATGAATTCAAATAACAAAATAAAAATAATATATTAAAAGATTATGTACAAGTTATAATAAATTGCTAATATTAAAACACTCCGGCAAACTTTTCCTTTCAATACCCTGCTTTACCGCAGAAAAATACAAGCCACGCGTGATGCGAGCTGTCGGACCTCCATCCCATGACAATTACCGTCACATGACCTGACGCCAAAATTTAACCCGGTCGTGGCTACCGTGTGCCTACAGCACGCGAGATCGTCTGGCCCTTACTCTCCGGACATCTCGCCCACACTCCTACACCCCTTGTACACACACGTACAAGCTTCCCGATGCAAACTGAATGAGAACGCGGGCGCAGATGGCGCCGCGTTAAATAGTTGAGGCTGACACCCCCCACCACTGTTCCATAGATCGGCTCGCTGGCCAGCAGCTTGGTTTACGCCCACACACAGGATTCTCAGGTTGGCTCGCGTGCTTCACCGTAAGCGAGGATCGCTGGCTAGCATCCTCGGAGTTACAGCCTACGGTTATTTTTGGCTCTGCGGCTCTACCTGAGTCAACCGCCAGAGCGCAAACTCCCGGAAGTTCAGGCTCAACCCCTTCCTCCCCCGCAGCGTACTTTCACCGACCTAACGGTTCTGGCCCTCGTGTTAACGACGCCACACTTGCTGTTGAGGAACAATTTCAGGAGTTTTTGTGATTGCGAGGATGCGGACAGGGGCTTCTGGAGCGGCAGAGTCCGTGTGCATGCGTGCGTTCGCCAAAAACCCCCGAAATCGTTCCTCAAAAAGAACCGTGTAATGCGAGTCGTAGTCCTCCTCCGTGGGGTAATCGCAACAGCTAAAGAAACAGGAGATTCTGAACGATTCCAACAGGAAACTCGTGCCTTGCGTCGCGTAGGGGCGGGACGTGTTGAGATTTAGATTTAGACTTACACTTATTTAGTAAAAAAACTGTAATAACTGTATGTGACGTATGAGAGAGAAGATCATCGAAAAAGCACACGTTTGCGTTCCAGAATCCTTTCCCATGATTTTAACTATAAATCGTTAAAAGATGCGTAAAAATTAAAGATAATTAAATAAATAAAAATAAAATTTAAAATGACACTAGATCAACAGTCTAGCAATCTAGACATTTTCATTCCTCAGTAATAGAAAACATATTTGCAAATATAAACGAACTGCAGGTTCGATTTTTCTTCATTGCTAACATAATAGTAACTCACACGTACCTCTACTTCTACCACAACAAGCAAAAGGAGAGTTCACCAATACATGCGCATAGTGAAGCTACATTTACACTCAGAAGCAAAACAAGGGCCTATCTCAGCATTTACTTCAGGTTCAGTAAAAATTGACAAAAATCTTATGGAGATGGGGGTCATTGACCCTGAAGCTGAAGTACATTATTTGTTACAAGCAAATTAACTCTAAAAAAATATACAATTCAAATATAAACTAATCCATTACATATCACTGTTTTGTTAAAATAAGCATTATTTTTATTTTCGATGATTACTACAATACTCTAATTGTATAGGAAAAGGCATGCAGCCGAAAATATTTTACTTTTAACTTAAATGTGTGTACCGGCGTCAATGCCTCTTTTATTAAGACTTATAATTACACCTATGAAATTGCTTTGAACCTCTCGCATGTGAATGTTAATATAAAACATTTATTCTATCAGATGAATCAACTGATGTCAGGCAACTGAGTTCGAGTGAGACAGAATTCCAAACGGACACACTAGTTTCCTTGTCAGATTTGGCAAGAATTCTATGTGTCCACTGCTCACGGTGATATTATAAAGTTGAAACGTCTGGGAGGCACTGTATCTACTCGTGCCACCTTCATTGCCTGTTGGGATGAAGTCATTTTGTAAGATGTGTAACGGTAACTGATGAAGTGTGACGGTCTTGGGTTGTGTTTCCTGATTTTGGCGCAGACCGTTAGTTTCGTCGATGGAACTATGAATGCGGTTGTTTTCAAAATATTTCAGTTAGTTTTAAAAACATTAGAGAATAAAATGTTTCCTCCACATTGGTAGAATCTTCTTTATCAATATAATATGCACCTACATACAAAGTATGAGCTTTGCGACGAGGTTTGAAGAAAATCATGTGGATTTCCTGAACTTACCTGCACCAAGCTGGGACCTGAACGCCATTCAACATCCTTGAGATACATTGGAGCGTCGGTTGCGTGCCAGAACACTTCAGCCATCAAGGTCTTCTCTTCCCCATGCTTAAATGGAAAGAAATTATATCACACGTGAATCAGAACAGAGATGCAAAATCTACGGGGAGTAATAAATCATGTAATTATAGTAAAAGAAACTTCTCTTATTGATTACGGGGCCAGCGTCATCGGAATGAGTAACTTCAATGTGTAACAAGCGATAATTGATAAATGACATGCAATTTATAATCATTTAAACATTTAATAATTTGAAGCATACGATTTTTAATAATTTTTTCGAGAGTAAATATTTACTTTCTTCTTGGTATACATAATGTTAAATATCTCAATTTTGGAAAATTTGTGGAATAGGTCAACGCTTTTGGCATAGCAACTCAGTGTCAAAAAGGCTCGAAACGTTGTTACGTCAGTAATAGAATTTTTATAAAAAATGTAAGTCAATAAGAAACAATCGAATATATCGCACTATGTGTTTTAATGTATACAAATTACACTAATGGTTTCGCTTACTTACATATTCACATACACCAAAGGACGTACGACGTACCAAATTCCTCCCACCTCTCCCTTACCCTCCCTTCTCTCACTAGATGACCATCTCGCATTCATCCATTAACCAAGTCACTTTGCAGCTCCATCGCCTTTCAGACGTCCATATAGCCATTTTTGCTATCACGGCAAATCTATCGAACACACTTTTTCTTCTCCTAGCTCTCGTCTACCCAACCTCAAGTTACTCATTACTCCCTGCCCTCAAGTTTGTCTCTCATGCATGGACCTTCTTCTATTATCCAATAACACATTCAGCTACTCACTCAAATTTCATTTCGCTGAAATAATCATCACCGCTCAATTACATTTATTATTATTATTATTATTATTATTATTATTATTATTATTATTATTATTATTAT
>BOPP01000137.1:1900309-1913759 GCA_017312745.1 Gryllus bimaculatus | reverse complement strand
TGTATTCTATGGCTATGTGTGTATTTGGTGATTTTTTCCTTCATTCCTGCCTTATTATTATCATTATTATTATTATTATTATTATATTATATATTATTATTATTATTATTTATTATTTTAATTATTTATATTATAGTTATTCATATTGATTATGGTACGTGTGAGAGTCTGAAGGTCGAAAGCTGACCTCTTTGAGCAGCTCATCTATTACTAGTCGTCAGCACTTCCGTCCAACAGTGCTGAATAGATACATTGGCAGAATCTGGCATAAAAAAGCATTAAGGCATTGAAAAGACTGTATTCTGGTACGCCGGACAATATTCAAAAACCTCGGTACGACATTCACCTGCCACGTAAAACCGCTTATGAGTACGTGTAGTACCGTGTACCATGCTAAGATGCGATGGCTAAATCAAAATATATTCAACACATAAGTTTAAACATCAACTAATAATGCTACACTTACATGTTATAATTTTTAGCGCATCTCATCATTTGTATTCATTGAGGATGTCATCAATTGTGGTAACAAAAATGGTGTATATTGTTATTACGAATTATTTTCATTATTATTAGTTTATTATTGTTATTAATTTTATTATTGTCTATCTAAGAAATAATTCTGATAGCTTGAACCCAAAGGCATTTGTCTCAAGATGAATGAAGACACGTCTTGACCTTCCATAGTACATATCCTGCGAGTCGCTATATTATGATGCGACTCCGATCTACCATGCTAAAGCCCATGAATAACCTCCCTCATGCTGTGTCCGCCACGCAAAACTTGAAAATCGGCAACATTTCCCCGTTCAGGAGAATCGCACAATTAAACCCCCCCTCACCAATAAACTCCACTACTGTAGCTAGCACTCGCCACTTACGATGCCAACACTTACGCACGAATGTCTCCACAGTCTTACTACGTCCTTCTCCTCACAACTCGTGTGCGCCCCCGTCCGTCTAGTACATCACCATCTTCACACGTCAAATCCTCTCCACCCGCAATAATCACACCTTATATCAGAGATAAACGCTCTAACGCACTCTCCGGCGATCGGGGTATCGATCTTCCGTAACAACCGCAGCAGACGAACGCAGCTGGCTGTCACAGGGCGGGACGTACAAGTGATCAATCGCGCCTGGCGCGTAAAGCGCGGCTCCCATCTATGCGACAAGCGGCGGCCCGCGCGCGATGATTATCAGCCGAGAGCCCTCCACGGCGGCACCGTCGCCGCGCCTCGGGCACACCATCCGCTGCCAAATTTTCCAATACCATGTGCTTGCCCGAAAAGCGCTGGGCGAGCGACGCCAAGCGAATGTCGTACCAGTCAGCGCGATGGAGGCTATAGCGTGGTTTGGGTGGTGGAACAGGGCGTGAAGTGAGGACGCTGCAGAGCAGGCTGGCGTGTATTAATTTGGCTTCGGGCCTAGATGACATGTGTTTCAGCTGTGCTTTGTGAGCACCTCAGTGGTACGAGACGCTCAACGGAGCCTCTAACACAAGACGGTCTGTGATAAGGACGCTTAGAGTGTAATACTTCATGGGAGTACTTCGTCCAGGCGTGTGTTGCTGTGACAGCTTTGCCAACTGTTCAGTCACTCGAGTGTTTGAGTTTATTGCGGAAAAGTTTAACTAGCCCGCACCCCGAATTAAATATGCAAATGGGCACTCGCTATGGTGCGTATCACGTCTCCGTACGGCCGTAGCCCCTTACGTTTGAAAGCGACTGATATCATAATATAATCGTTGAAATCATATTACGCTTAATCGTAATTGCCCAGATTATCTTTCATGATTCTTTCGTTACGACATTAGGTATATCGAAGCACGTGCGACTTCGCGGTCCATAAATGTATATCTTGAAGGTTGCGAATAATGTTATAGACAGCAGTAAGTATTCTAACGACACATTCTGCGTTGAAGCATACTTGCAGTTTGAGTACGGAGACACGCCCGACTAGACATCATGCGTACCACCGAGCTGTGTAAAGATCCAGCGGCTCTGTTTGTGGCGTCGTGGCTTTGTGATGTTTAGTGATTGCAGCACAGCACGGATGATTCTGGCTGTAGCGTGGTGCGAAGCAGACGTGCAGAGAGCGACTAGAAGGCATATCGACAGCGGCGTGAGCAGAAGTGTTATACATAAGTTTCCAGGCTAACACATGTGTACTATAGGACACGAGGACGGCACTTGAATATGCGTCGAGACTAACAACGAACTGTGAAGAATCGATAGCGGAATGACGGCGCGCTGCGATAGATGACGACGGAGTTCGTGTTGTGAATGGGCGGATTACGCGAACACATGATTGCCGACAACCCGACGACCTGTTAACGATAGATGAGTGTTTCGTTGACCCGCCTGATCAACAACGCGATGACTTAGCACGATTGCGTCATGTTGCCGCACGGGCGCTACGGCAGATTCTGGCCGGCGAGAACGGCGGACACACACGACCAGAAGGGCGGAAACGGTAATGATTGAGATTTGTGTCTGGAGACTCGAGACAACGGAGATAGCTGTGAAAACGAAGGCGATCTTGGTGTTTGGCTGATCTCAGGAACAATGACGATTGGTGTGCTCCACGACACTGAAGGAGGCGACGGGCGCTAATCGGAGATGGACGCATGTCCAACAACTGCGCACGAGATTCGACCCGGGCGACCGGAGGTTGTTAGCGAGGGATGCCCCCCCTACCGACCTGTGTACGACTCGGGCTGTGATGACGATTACAGAGTGTCCGGAATGGACCGAATCAGTTCAGGACGATGATATAACGCCTAGGGTAGCAGTGTCGCCGATGTGAACGATGATCGGACGTTCGGACTGGGGCCATGCTGAGACGATTGGCAAATGTAGAGACGACAGCAGCCGGTCAGCCTGGCGGAGGATGCTGCGAGACGGGGCTCCGTGGGGCGGGAGGTCACGCTCTAGCCGCCCCAGAGAAACAGGTCACGCGAGCGCGACGCGCGCCGTGGCTGCGACGTTCGCAAACACAATGTCCAAGCACGGCCCGGGCGTCGAGCGCCGCCCCTCCCGCTCCGCCTCGTGGGCTGCGCGAATGTGAGTTTCGGCGGCTGTCGGCCGTGCGAACGCCGCTTGTATTCAGAACGTCGAACGCTCTCCATAAATACGCGCCGGCGTGCGCCCGCCGGCACTGGGAGTGCGGTGAGCAAACGGAGCGCGCTCTCGTGCCGAGGCGCCTCTGCGCCTGCGGCAGAGAGGCGCCCGAGGGGGCTTCGCTTCACCCGCCAGCAGCCGCACAGACAGAAATGCTGAGCCGTTCACAAAACCGTTTAGGGCAATGTACATGCAGGCGAGGTATATATTTCTGCGCGTTTTAATGGCTGCTTACGCGTAAATCGATCCATGTAACAGATAGTTACTGCTGCAGTTAATTCGCGGGTATCTCGGATCGATTCGCGGTCGCGCGGTAGACCACAGACCGTTTTGGCGCTATCGCACGGACACTACCTCCACGAAATATCGCGATAATTCTCGGTACCATGTGCTGCCTTCAGTGTATCTTGGGCCATCCGATTCCTGTTCCCGGTACGCGTTTCTGCTCTAGACTGGTAATGCTTCGTATAAGCAGTGTTTTAGCGCAAGGGGGCGGGCAAGGCGGAATAGCGGGCGCTAGTCTTGGAATGTAACGGAATGACGGGGCTGCGTGGCAGTGGCACAAAGCTACGTCTCGATCTTCCTTTACCCATCGTTGCTCTGAAGGAACGAGACACACAATACGCTGGCCCGAACGTTTTTGTTCAGATGATATCGCCCGGGAGTGAGAGCGGGTAGCCTAGGACAACACAAGCTCTGGGCGCGGAGAGCCTACGTAATCTCCACCACTACACAGACTCGCGTTAGCGGAGCGCACTGTTGCCAGATTGGCAGGTCGCCAAACCCGTACCGTAAAACGAGTGCCAGAACCCAGGATAACAACGTTACAGAACGACTTTTCTCATGTTTCGAAGCATAGCTTGCCTCTGAGTTCACATTCAATCAATTTTTTTGCCCAGGGTAGCTGTTTCATGGCCTTCGAGCCTGTTCTTTATCCACATCCTCGCTGACGGAGAATGACTTATTTCATCCCACCTGACCCGAACTTTTCTCTATAATACATAGTAAAGAGAACATAATATATAAGCCATGACTTTGAAAATTGAATTGTTGAAGTTCGATATAAAGCTATCTATTTTTTCCGACCGGATACACCCCAAGGATCGCTCCCTGAAAGCTAGGCACGCTCTGTACTTCTGTATGAGCCACACGAAAGGCCCCACATTGCTATCAATAATGTAAAGTAGCATTTTCTTTTTCACTAAGAAAGAGGATTTTCTCGCGGAAGTATTAAGCGCGCTTGACTGACTTAGAATCCACCATAACCACTAGTTCTAGATATGTGAAATCCCAGGTATTGGAAAAGTGTATTTCGTTACCCGGACAATAAAAAACTGGGACGAATTACCTGCAGTACCGCTAGAGACTTTACGTGACAGTGTGGGAAAATTCAAAAATAAATTAAAAACATAAGTTAAAAATACTAATAATTGTACATATGTTATATTAGAGCATTCATATTTTGTATTCATTTAGTATTAGTCATAATTTGTAAACAAATGGGTTAATGTACTTACAATTATTATTATTATTATTATTATTATTATTATTATTATTATTATTGTATTATTAAGAAATTTTGAAAGTTTGAAACCCAATGGATTGTCTCAAGTGAATGAAGACACGTCTTTCTTTCCCAAGTACATAATCCTGCGAGTCGAATTAACGAAGGTCTACTGTAAAAGCCATGAAAGTAAGTGCGCAGCAAAACTTGAAAATCGCAACATTTCCCCGTCCAGAGAATCGCACAATAAACCCCCCCTCACAATAAACTCCACTACTGTAGCTGCCACTGCCACCGTCACAGCCAACCACACGCCACGAATGTCTCCACAGCTACCGCTTCCTCCATCACAACTCTTGTGCGCCGTCGTCGTCATCCACCACTTCCAACACCGTCATCTCCACCCCCGCAATAATCACACCCTCTAATAATCAGAGAAGCCATACGCCACTTCCCCGCTCGGGTATCCGACTCCGTAACAACCGCGGCAGCGAACCCCGCAGCTGGCGTCTCCAAGGGCGGGGCGTACAAGTGGATCAAACGGCGCGAAGCCGCCTCATCCAGGAAGGGCGGGCGGCGCGAGATAAATCAACCCGAAGAGCCCCTCCCACGCGCGGCCACGTCCGCGCCGGGGACATTTTTCAAAAGTGTGCCGAAAGGCTGGCGGGCGACGCGGCGATGCGTCCAGTCCAGGGGCGATGGAGGCAGCGTGTGTGTGTGGGGAGTGGAGACGCTGGAGGAGGCGGGCGTGATTATTGCGGGGGTGATGACGGTAGCGGTGGTGGTGGACGAGGACGACGGAGTACAAGAGTTGTGATAAAGGAAGCGGTAACTATGGAGACTTTCGAGGCGTGTGGTTGGCTGTGACAGTGACTGTAGCATCGAGTGTTGGAGTTTATTGCGGGAAAAGTTTACTGCGCGATTTAAATGAAATGGCCACTTTCGCGGTTGGGTATCCGTCTCCGTAACGGCGTAGCCACGTAGAAAGGTAGAATCATAATTAATAATCGTAGAATCACTATTACGTAAAATCGTAATTGCCACGATTATGCAGTCTGGATCTTCGTTACGACATTTTAGGTATCGAAGCACGCGATTGGATAACCGTATCTGAGTTGAAAATGTATAACAAGCAGCTATATTTAAACCGAACATTGGTGAAGAATACTGCAGTGGAGACGGAGACAGCGCTGGCAGGGACAGCGAAGGTGAAGGACCAGCGGGTTGCGGCGTGGCTGTGCTGATGTTGGTGATGGGGAAGAGGAGTTCTGGCTGTGGCGGTGGTTGCGAAAGGCAGAGTGAGGGCGACAGAGGCATTGACACGGATGAGAGTGTATACAATAAGGGTAGCAACAACAGTGACTATGACGAGGACGACTGAAATGGCGTCGGAGCTAAACAGGAACTGTGAAGAAGATAGCGATGACGGCGATAATGACGACGGAGTTCGAGTTTAATGGCGGATTTCGCGACGATGATGCCGACAACGACGACTGTAACGTTGATGGTGGATTCCGTGACGATGACAACAACGGCGATGACTTAGACGATTGCGCATGTTGCGACGGGGCGTACGGCGATTCCGGCGGCGAGAACGGCGACCACGACCAGAATGGCGGAGGTAATGATTGAATTTGTGTGGAACGAAGACAACGGAGATAGCTGTGACAACGAAGGCGATCTGGTGGTGGCGATCTGTCAGGAACAATGACGATTGTGTTGACGACACTGAAGGAGGCGACGGCGCTAATCGGAGATGACGATGCCAACAACGGCGACGAGATCGACGGCGACGGAGGTGGTTGCAGGGCCTACCGAGTGACGATGGCTGTGATGACGATTACAGAGGTGTCGGCGGAATCAGTCAGGGACGATGATAACGATAGGGGTAGCAGTGTCGACGATGTGAACGATGTCGGACGTTGGGACGGGGCCATGTGAGACGATGGCAAATGTAGAGACGACAGCAGCGGCGGCTGCGGAGGTGTGGAGACGGGGCCCGTTGGGGCGGGGAGGTCACGCTGCTAGCCCGCAGAGAAAAGGTCCACGCGAGCGCGCGCGCGCCGTGGTGCGAACGCGGGTCGACGAGTGCTCTGAGCGTCTAAATATGAGGCACTCGTTTATTAGTAGGTGGCGTAAGATGCAATAGCTGACAGAGAGTTATCGATAGCATTAGTCAGAATCGATAATAGCTTCATAGATAAGTGTAAGCTACACGATGAAGCACGACATGCGAAGAGAGAAGTGACGAATTGCATTCGGAGCTGATATAGAGGAAGTACGTGACGCGTCTGTGCGAGGGGGTGGGGCGGGAGGGGCGGGAGGACTTTCGCTTCACCCGGCACCAGCAGCCGCACGGGGACAGAAAAGTTGAGCGTTCACAAAAACGTTTGGAATGTACACAGGCGAGTATTGATTTCTGCCGCGTCTAATGCCTACGCGTAAATCGTCCTGTAAGTGTACTGTGAGTTACATTCCGCGGGTATCTCGAAGGTCCTTAATTCCCAACTAGAACACAACTTTAAAGAGAGCGCTGACGGACACTACCTCACGAAATGCGATAATTCTCGGACCGTGTGCGGCCTTCATGTATCTTTGGGCCAATCTATCCCTGTGTCGGTACGGATGACTCTGCTCTAGATGTAATGCTCGTATAAGAGTGTAGCAAGGGGGGGGGGCAAGCGGCTAGCGGGGCTATCTGGAAATGTAACGATGAGGGGCTGGGCAAGGGGCACAAAGCTACCTGACCTACACCATACACAGTCCGCTCTGAAGAAGGCCACAATACGCTGGCCGAAACGTTAGCTACCATTTCAGAGACGCGATTCAACCCGGGTAGCCTAGACAACACAAGCTCTGGCCGCGGAAGCCTACGTAATCTACACCATACACAGACTGGTTAGGCGGAGCCGAACGTTGCAGATTTGCGTACCCGGTAAAACGAGTTGCAGAACCCGGAAAAACGTTACCAGAACGACTTTTCTCATGTTTCGAAGCATAGCTGCCTTCTGAGTCCAATTAATACAATTTTTGCCAGGTAGCTGTGTTTCATGGCCTGGGCCCTGTTTTTATCCACATCTGCTGACGAGAATGACTTATTTCATCACCACCTGACCGAACTTTTCCTTCATCACATAGGTAAAGGAACTGAGATGATAAGATGATTGTTGAAATGAATTGTTGAAATTGATTGAAAGCTATTATTTTTGCCCCGACCGGGATACGAACCCAGGATCGCTCCCATTGAAAGCTAGCACGCTGTACTATACATGAGCCACACGAAAGGCCCCACATTGCTATCAATATGTAAATTAGCATTTTTACATTTTTTTCTAAGAAAGTAGATTTTCTCGCCGGCAAGTTATTAGCTCGCTTACTGACTTGAATCACCATAACCACCAGCTTCTAGAATATGTGAAAATCCAGAATTATTTGTCAAAATGCTCTGTAATAACGATGTGTGTCAACAATATTACGTAAGTTTTCATTCATACACTGCGCTAAACATTTTGGTGTTCATCCTCCTTAATTTACTTCTGTTCCAGTGCACCGTGGCCAAGTTTGACGAAAAAGGTAAAATGGGATTCGATAACGTGGTGCTTCAAATTAATTGAATATACGATGAAACAAGAGGCATTGCTTCGTCACGCACCAATTGCAAAAGCATCCATTTCTTTAAACATTTTCACAATGATTTTAATTACATACGACCAAATTTGCATTTTATTACATATGTAATTCCATAACGTCCTGACATATGGCAAAAGTTGTCAGTGCTCCTCTACGCGACGTATATTCGGCACTACACACATGGTCGTATTTCCGTACCAGAGATGTGGGGGTGCATCAATCGTGTTAGTTGAGGCAGAAGGCGTCGGGTTCTCAACTGAAACTTCATAAATCGGAATGCAGGTGACGGATGTTTCGACACAGTCGAAGAATCGGAAACAAAGCACTGCACGGTGGGAATCGGCGAGCGGGGCTGATCCGTTTTTGACGCTTCCGTTGAGTCTTCCGATCTATTATTGCGGGCAGATGCGGGAACCGTACCATAAACAGCAGGTCACCTCATTCTCCTTCCAACTGACACACTCCCGTTTCTAAAACAGGATCGTGAGCTGATATCATGACTTCCGAAGATTTTGCGAGTGATGTAAGTTCGTGATTGTCATATCGCCTTTAATAGAATATTGGTTAATTTTTAAATATTTTGAATTTGAAAAAAGATATTTCAAATCTCTATCAAGATATTCCGTGGTTAAATTTGGCGCTCGTTTTATTAATTTAATCGCAGTGTTTCAGAAACCTAAGTAAATATTTAATAAGTTAATATTCTTTACTCCCTGGAGGTCTCAATTCCTACCTGTTTTGGTAGTACGCAGAGTACGATGATAAAATAATTATTATTCGCTATAAATTTAAAAATGAAATCACCCCTTTTTTCTGATTTCAACCGATACCTCCCAAAACTTCGTAAGCACATGAGCAATTTTCATTCTACAATCCGACATTTCCACTCCTACAAACAACTTTTTAGACAACTTGAAGTAAAATTTCCGAAATGCATTATGAGTTGCATTGCCCGCCCCGAGCCACGCGCAGTTGCCTGGAGTGTCGTAGAGCGCGTGTGTGGGGAGAGCGCAAGGACCTGCGAGGAATCCTGCCGCTCAAGGCTGCCGACGAGCAGGGCGATTTGAACGCGCTGCAGCCGATGCACCGACGACGTACGACGTGCATGCGCAAAGGCTGCACTCGCGACCCGCTGCGCCGCGCTCACTCTACCAGAACGCCCGTGCGAAGAGCTCAACTGAAGGCTTTCGTATGTCTGTCTTGGGAACGCAGGTGTTTTAAACTAATCATTTAATATATTTTATATGACAGGGATCTGACTTTTATTAAATAAAGGAAAGTTCTTGAGTTCTGGAAAATATTTTATTATTCACTCAACCGGACGTTTCGATCCTGATTTGGACCGTCGTCAGGACTGCACATCAAAACAAACAACCAGAAGTAAAACAGTTCATTCTTCACATGTTATGACATGCCACTAGAAATAGTAGCTAGTAGTGAAGCGACAGAAAAATGCTCCCGAAAAAAGACAATCATACAAATGGTTTTCCAAAAAGTAGTATGTAAAAAAATATCCTCATATTTGTATTTATTACCTAAAATTTAAACTATTTCTTTAGATTTCTTCTGTGATCCAAGGTATCTGTGCGTATTGGAATTTAGTAATACATATTATTAGTCTATTAGAATACAATACTTAAATCATACCTGTTTCCATTTTTAATATATCATAAAAACACTACATAATACTGGTATATGTTACTAAGAGTCGATTGCCACTTAATAGAAGAACTGAGTCACCAAATATCCTTTAATATATTGATTGCTGCCTCAACTTGAAAATTTTCATTCAAAAAAGGACGTAAGATACTTCAAGGAATGCATCTTTTCATGGTTTTTTCATGTCGCACAGTTCACAGATCCAGAATAAGGAAAGGAATTTTCATGTTAATTGCGTATTTTTGCTTTTCTTGATATTACTGTTTTCTACTTGTACTTAAAAATTATATATTTTTTGCGCTAAGTTCGTAATAAAATATTGTTCTTGGTTGATTCATTGTGCAAAGACGCCAACTGAAAATCGGAAAATGGGCCGTTTATATAGCTTGTTAATACCATTATCGACGATAAGAGGTGCAAAATCGTCAAAAATCTACATGATTCCAAAAATAATAATTTCTGACACAATACCTTTCAGAATGCTAACCCGGAGATAAAAATGATCCAGTGCGAGCTTCGCAAATCCAACATGAGAGAGGGAAAGCGGGGAGGGGAGGGCGGAGCACTTCGGAATAGAACGAAACTCCACGACATTGAAAACTGTTCGTCGGAAATACGTAATGGTCCCGATGAATAACATTCTCGAAGCATTGGTTCGCGCGTGTCACTCTAATAGAGGAGAACACTGAAGAACTCTGAAGACTGCGCCCTAGGATGCTGGAAGGATGTTGGGAGGACTTAATGATATCGAGCGCAGATTTGTCAGAAAATGGATGATTCCAACGGGGTCTCCACTTGAAGCCGCTGCAGACGTTGAAGACTTGAAGACGTTGCAGAAGCTGCATGCTAAGCAAGCGCCATCGGAGATTGGCGACAGCGCGGGCGTCGCGGCCCGATGGCGGAGGGGGGAGGGAAAGGGGGCGGGTCCGAATTTCCTCGAAGCATTCCTGCGCACCCCAATCGCGAAGAGAAAGCGGCGAGCGATTGACTCATTGGAAGCGAACGAACTCTAGCCCGGCCAGGCGCCCACGCGATCTGCCACCGCCCCGGCACGCCACGCCGACCGCACCGCCACCGCCACCGCCACCGCCACCACTCCCCCCTCGCCCCCGCCCTCGACCACCGTCGCCATCGCCTCCTCCCCGCCCCGCCCCCGCCACGCCACTGCCACGCCACCGCCACCGCCACCGCCACGCTCCCGCCCTCGCCCCGCCTCGACCAGCCGTCGCCATCGCCTCCTCCCCGCCCCCGCCCCCGCCACCGCCACGCCACCGCCACCGCCACCGCCACCGCCACGCGCTCCCGCCGCTCGCCCCGCCCTCGTCCCAGGCCGTCGCCATCGCCTCCTCCCCGCCCCGCCCCGCCCCCGCCCCCGCCACCGCCACCGCCACCGCCAACCGCCACCGCCACGCCACCGACCACCGCCACCGCCACCGCCAACCGCCACCCGCGCCACCCGCCACCGCCACCGCCCACCGCCTCCGCCACCGCCGCACCGCCACCGCACCGCGCCGCCACCGCCACCGGCCACCGCACCGCTACCGCCACCGCCACCGCCACCGGCCACCGCCAAACGCCACCCGCAGCCGCCGCCGCCGCCGGCCACCGCCACGCGCCACCGCCACCCACCGCCACGCGCACCGCCAACCCGCCACGCCGACCTGCCATCACAACCGCCCCCCGCCCCCGCCCCCCCCCTACGGGCCACCGCCATCCCACCGCCCCGCAACGGTCTTACTCCCACTGCCACCGCCGCCGTCGCCGTCGCCGCCTGAATGTTTCAGCCTCTGCCATCACCACGAAACACCAATCACCAGGTGGCTATCATTGGGCCGCTACCACTACCTTCTACCACCATCCTCAAAAGAGTACTCCAGTACATCACCATCACCACCAGTAGCAAAAATAAACAGGAAAAGCCCTTCAAATCGCCACACCATCACTAAAAACGCTGCCATCGATCCATTGATTTCCATCATCGTTGCCAACTTACCGGTCTTATGCCGCCGGTGCTACCACTACGTCCAACGTCTCTGCCACTGTCATAGTCACATTACCAATTTCACCACGCCGCCATCACTTTGATCGCCTCTCTGTCACCCTTGCAACCGCCGCCATGGCCATTGCAATGCTCACCACTATCTTCTCGTCACTGCCACTGCCACCACAATACCACTAATACCATCACTACTACCAACTGTCGCCGGCACCATCATCACCGCCAACACCACCAGCAACATTGCGCCACAGCTGCAACTGCTACCATCGCCACTACCATCTTCGCCGCCGTGTGGCTCGAGCGCGCGCACGTCGTACGAAAATTTATTCGATATTGTGTCCGGATCGGAGCTGCCGCCGCCGCCGCCGCCGCCGTTGCCGCCGCGTGTTGTGCACGTGTCGAGGCCCGCTCCCCGCCAGCAGCTTTCTCGCAGCCGCTCCACAAACGGATCGGGAGCGTAGGAGACCTGGAGGAAGTCGGCGTCAGAAGTCTGCCGTCCGGAAGATTTAGGTTGACGGATGAGTTGATCTTCCACGGAATTTTAAACACCGCAAAGCCTCTCAAACGCGCAAAACACTTAATATGATAGCTTCCGCTTGATGCGGGTATAGAGGAAATGAAATGGTTGGCGTGGTTTTTGAAATTGTTACTTTCTCTTCCGTAGTCATGGCTTGCAATTTAGTTTATCATTTACTAGTATACACGTGATTTAGAGGGAATTATGAAACACTGAAAAAAAATGGGCGGGGGGAAGGCTGAAAAAGTGTTTCAAAAGCGTGTCCGTCTGCCTGCCTGTATACAACGCAAGTGCCTATACTATGCCCAGAATTTTCTCCAAAATGGATATTCCATGTTCGATTTGTTTAATGTTCGAGCGACTTCCAAAGTGTAATGCTCGGCCCCCAAAACCTGCGTAATCGAGTTCAAATTTTTCGACATATTTCGCACACGTTTAGATTTATATCTCGCAACCGTCCAAACTATACAACAAAGAATGTGCTGATGCTACATGCCCATTATTTTGCACGTTGATCAACATTAAACAAGATCTTTATTATAATGCCACGGCCGAATCCTTAGAGCAGTATCCAAAAAGGACGAATTTTTCGATAGATGTCCTTGTAAAATGAAAGAGATGATGGATGTAAGAGATAGCATGCAAATTCTGGCTTAATGGTTCGCTAACGTATTCAAATTGACAATTGAAATGTGAAACAGTACGCTCTTTACTTCAGTACTATTACACCTGCTTCAGAAAATGGAATTCACTTGTACGTCGTTCCACATCCTTAGAAACATAACTTATTTTCCCTTTCTTCTTGTTCTTTTCCATTTACTTCTTCCCTTCCACATCACCAATCCAGTCACATAGTTTCTCATTTTCACACGCTCTGTTGTAGTTCTCGTTCTTGTCCTTGCCCTCTCGTTTATCGTGCAAACCGAAACACCAAACTCCTCCCTGCTTGTGGTTACAGAATGTTGCAAACAAAGTGAATAACGGAATGAAATCGATGTGTCCACCAGTCATAATATACC
>BOPP01000137.1:1890309-1895309 GCA_017312745.1 Gryllus bimaculatus | reverse complement strand
GCAGATCGCGTTGGAGCGCCTGGCCCGGGCTAGAGTTCGTTCGCTTCCAAATGAGTCCCAATGCTCGCCGCTTTCTCTTCGCGATTGGGGCTGCGCAGGAATGCTTCGAGAAATTCGGACCGCGCCCCTTTCCCTCCCCCTCCCGCCATCGGCCGCGACCCGCGCTGTCGCCAATCTCCGATGGCGCTTTGCCTTTACATGGCAGCTTCTGCACACGTCTTCAATCTTCAACGATCTGCCAGCGGCTTCAAGTGGAGACCGAGCCGTTGGAATCATCATTTTCTGACAATCTTGGCGCTCGATATCACTTACAGTCCTTCAACAATCCTTCCAGCATCCCTAGGCGCCGTCTCCCAGAGTCTTCAGATTTCCTCTATTAGAGTGACACGCGCGAACCAATGCTTCGATGGATGTTATTCATCGGACCATTACGTATTTCCGACGAACAGTTTTCACAATGTCGTGGAGTTTCGTTCTTATTCGAGGTGCTCCGCCCTCCTCCCCGCTTTCCTCGTCTTCATGCTTGATTTGCGAAGGCTCGCACTGGATTCATTTTTAATCTTCCGGGTTTAGCATTCTGCAAAGGTATTGTGTCAGAAATTATATTTTTGGAATCATGCTAGATTCTTTTGACGATTTTGCACCTTTATCGTCGATAATGGTATTAACAGCTATATTAAACGGCCCATTTTGCCGATTTTCCAGTTGGCGTCTTTGCACAAATGAATCAACAAGAAACATATTTCTATTACGAACTTTAGCGGCAAAAAGAGATATAATTTTAAGCACAAGTAGAAAACAGTAATATCAAGAAAAGCAAAAATACGCAATTAACCTGATACCATCCTTTCCTTATTCCTGATCTACGTGAACCTGTGCGACTTCCGAAAAAAACCACTGAAAAGAGTGCATTCCTGAAAGTATCTTACTCTTTTTTGAATTGAAAATTTTCAAGTTGAGGCAGCAATCCAATATATTAAAGAATTTGGTGACTCAGCTTCTTCTATTAACGTGGCAATCGACTCTTAGTAACATCTACGCCAGTATTATGTTAGTGTTTTTATGATATAATTAAAAATGGAACAGGTTATGATTTAAGTATTGGTATTCAATAGACTAATAATATCGTATTACTAAATTCCCAAGTACGCACAGATACCTTGGATCACAGAAGAAATCCTAAAGCAAATAGTTTAAATTTTAAGGTAATAAATACAAATATGAGGATATTTTTTTACATCTAACTTTTGGGAAAACATTTTATGATTGTCTTTTTTTCGCGAGCATTTTTTCTGTCGCTTCACTTACGTAGCTATATTTCTAGTGGCTTTGTCATAACATGTGAAGAATGACTGTTTTACTTCTGGTTGTTGTTGTTTTGATGTGCAGTCCTGACGGACGTCCAAATCCAGGATCGAAACGTCCGGTTGAGTGAATATTAAAATATTTTCGCAGAACTCAAGACTGTTCCTTTATCTTAATAAAAGTCAGATCCCTGTCATATAAAATATATTTAAATGATTAGTTTTAGAACACCTGCGTTCCAAGACAGACATACGAAAGCCTCTCAGTTTGAGGCTCTTTCGCACGGGCGTTCTGGTAGAGTGAGCGCCGGCGAGCGGGTCGACGAGTGCGAGCTTTGCGCGATGCCACGTTCGTCGTCCGTCGGTGCATGTCGGTGCAGCGCGTTCCAAATCCGCCCTGCTTCGTACGCAGCCTTGAGCCGCAGGTTCCCACGCAGGTCCTATGCGCTCTCCCCACACACGCGCTCTACCGACACTCGGCAAACTGCGCGTGGCTCGGGGCGGGCAATGCAACTCGCTAATGCATTTCGGAAATTTTAGAGTCAAGTTGTCTAAAAAGTTGTTTGTAGGAGTGGAAAATGGTCGGATTGGTAGACTGAAAATTGCTCATGTGCTTACGAAGTATTGGGAGGTATCGTTGCAATCAGAAGAAGAAAGGGGTGATTTCACTTTTTAAATTATAGCGGAATAATAATTATTTTTATCAGCGTACTCATCTGCGTTAACTACCCAAACAGGTACGACATTGAGACCTCCAGGGAGTAAAGATATTAACTTATTAAATATTTACTTAGGTTTCTGAAACACTGCGATAAATTAATAAAACGGCGCCAACATTAACCACGGAATATTCTGGATGAGATTTGAATATCTTTTTCAAATTTCAAAAATATTTAAAAAAATTAACCACATTCTTTTATTAAGGCGCATATCGAAATCCACGAACTTTACATCACTCGCCAACAAATCTTCGGAAGTCATGATATCATCACGATCCTGTTTTAAGAGAAACGGGAAGTGTGTTCAGTTGGAAGAAGGAGGAATGAGGTTGACCTGGCTGTTCTATGGTACAGGTGTTCCCGCATCGTGCCCGCATATAATAGATCGGAAGGTACTCAACCGGAAGCGTCAAAAAACGGATCAGCCCGCTTCGCCAATTCCCAGCCGCTGCAGTGCTTGTTTCGGATTCTTCGACTGTGTCGGAAACATCCGTCACCTGCAATTCCAGATGTATGAATTTCAGTTGAGAACCGACACCTTCTACTTAACTAACACGATTGATGCACACCCAAACAGTCCTCTGGTACGGAAATACGACCATGTGTGTAGTGCCGAGTAGGTGTGTTAGCTTAACGTCGCGATAGAGCGGAGCACCTGACAAGCTTTTGTCATATGTCAGGAGCGTTAATGGAATTACATATTAATAAAATCCAAATTTGGGTCGTATGTAATTAAAATCATTGGTGAAAATGTTTAAAGAATGGATAGCTTTTGCAAATTAGAGGTGCGTGGCGAAGCAATGCCGTCTTGTTTCATCGTATATTCAATTATTTGAAGCACCAGTTCTCGGGAATCCCATTTTACCTTTTTCGTCAAACTTGGCCCACGGTGCACCTGGAACAGAAGTAAATTAAGAAGGATGAACACAAATGTTTAGCGCAGGTGTAATGAATGAAACTTACCGTAATATTGTTGACACACATCGTTATTACAGACATTTTGACAAATAATTCTGGATTTTCACAATAATTCTAGAGCTGGTGCGTTATAGTGAATTCAAAGTCAGTTAGCGAGCTAATTAACTTTGCCGGCCGAGAAAAAGCTACATTTCTTTTAGAAAAAAATGTAAAAATGCTTAATTTTCATATTGATAGCAATGTGGGGCCTTTCGGTGGCTCATGTATAGTACGCGTGCTAGCTTTCAATGGGAGCGGATCCTGGGTTCCGTATTCCGTCGGTGGCAAAAATAAAATAGCTTTCAATCAATTTCCAACAATCTCATTTCAACAATCAATCTTATCATCTCAGTTCCTTTACCTATGTGATAAGGGGAAAAGTTCGGTCAGGCGATGAAATAAGTCATGTCTCGGCAGCGCAGATGTGGATAAAAACAGGGCCCAGGCCATGAAACACACGCTACCAGCCCAAAAATTGTATTAATTTGGACTCAGAAGGCAGCTATGCCTTCGAACAGGTGAGAAAAAAGTCGTTTCTCGTAAACGTTTTTACGGGTTCTGCACTCCGTGTTTTACCCGGTACGCAAACTGCAACGTCTCGGCTCCGCCTAACCAGTCTGTGTTATGCGTGTAGATTACGTAGGCTTCCGCGGCCAGAGCTTGTGTGTCTAGGCTACCCGTGGAGAACCGCGTCTCTGAAATGTAGCTAAACGTTTCGGCAGCGTATTGCTGCCTTCTTCAGAAGCGTTACTGTGTATGTGTAAGTTCCAGGTAGCTTGTTGTATGCCCCCTTTGCCCAGCCCCGCATCGTAACATTTCCTTGATAGCCCCGCCTAGCCCGCTTCCCCCCCCTTGCTACACTCCTATATGAGGACATTACATTCTAGAAGTAGAGTCATTCCGGTACCGAACCACAGGGATAGACTGGGCCCAAAGATACATGAAAGCCGCACTCGGTCCGATTTTCGCATTTCGTGAGTTGAAGGTAGTGTCCAGCGCCCTCCTTCATACAGTTGTGTTCGAGTTGGGAATAAGACCTTCGAGATACCCGCGGAATGTAACTCACAAGTACACCTTACAGACGATTTACGCGTAGCCATTAGACGCCCGGCAGAAATCAAATTACTCGCCTGTGTTATATTCCAAACTTTTTGTGAACGCTTCAACTTTTCTGCCCCGTGCGGCGCTTGGTGCCGGGGTGAAGCCGAAAGGTCCTCCCGCCCTCCCGCCCCACCGCCCTCCAACAGACGCGCGCTCCGCTTTCTCACCCCTCCCAGTGCCGCGCGGCGGCACGCCGGCGCTGTTATTTATGGAGACGTTCGACGTTCTGAACTCAAAAACGCGGCGTTCGCCGCCGACGCCCCGCAAACTCATTCCGCAGCCCACGAGGCGGAGCAGGGGGCGGCGCTAACACGCCCGCGGCCCGTGCGTTGGGCCATTGTGTTTGCGAACGCCGTCGCACCACGGCGCGCGCGCGCTCGCGTGACCTTTTCTCTGCGGGCTAGCCAGCGTGGACCCTCCCCCGCCCCCAACGGGCCCCGTCTCCACACCTCCGCAGCCGCCGCCTGCTGTCGTCTCTACATGTGCCTCGTCTCACATGGCCACCCGTCCCAACGTCCGACATCGTTCACATCGTCGACACTGCTACCCCTATCGTTATTCATCGTCCCTGACTGATTCCGCCGACCACCTCTGTAATCGTCATCAACAGCCATTCGTCACTCGGTAGGCCCTTGGCAACCCACCTCCGTCGCCGTCGATCTCGTACGCCGTTGTTGGCATCGTCATCTCCGATTAGCGCCGTGCCTCCTTCCAGTGTCGTCAACACAATCGTCATTGTTCCTGACAGCGCCACCCCCCAGATGCCTTCGTTGCACAAGCTATCTCCGTTGTCTTCGTGTCCACACAAATTCAATCACTTACCTCCGCCCATTCTGCGTCGTGGTCGCCCGTTCTCGCCGCCCGGAATCGCCGTTCGCCCCCGTCGCAACAATGCGGCAATCGTCTAAATAGTCATCGC
>BOPP01000137.1:1873483-1890284 GCA_017312745.1 Gryllus bimaculatus | reverse complement strand
TTCCAGTGTTAGAAAAAACATACCAGGAAATCTCTAACACACCCATGCTAACTTACTTCTACGCCGCAATCGGGGATGTACATAAGATCCATTACAAACGAAATATCGAGAAACAAAAATGTAAGTTCTAAATAATTCTACCTAGTAGAGAAGAATTAGAATTTGTAGTGTTTTTATAACTTAAAATTAGAAGAAAACGCACGAAATGTATGCTCATTTTGTGGTCATTTTCGAGATAAGGACTGTAAAATACACATGTCAGGAATTTTCTTTCACAACTCGACCCAACTGATAAATTCTATTGCAATATTTTTAATTGGACACGACTCCAAGACCTTTCAGCTTATAAATATATAGTAAACTGTTACCACTTTAGAGTGTTTAGGGAGGGTCAGTATTTGTCGTTTCTGCGCACAACAACTACTCATGTCTTTAGTTCCTTCTGTGTAGTATCCCCGAAGTTGGCGATTTTCCTCCTCCTGGAACTTGAAATCCGGCAACCCCTACTCGTTGCCTGGCGTTGTTTCGTACTCTAGGTATCTTCCTAGTCAGACATCACCCCAGCTGAGACAATCGTTGGAGTCCAGATGTCTCTCTCCGACATACGTGGCAGTGTACTGCATGCACGTCGTCAGATTGTGTATGGATGGAGTGGAGAGAGAGGTTCAAGAATGAAGTAGGAAATATTGCTGTCCTTGGCCCTTTTGTTAAGGAACTGCTCCGGCATTCGGTTAGTGAAGGGAGAAACCACGAAGAAATACAGATCGCACTAGCTGGACGATAAATTTTTCCACCAGACAGTCGTTTAATTCGTTTCAACAGTGTAGGTATGTAGAAAATCTGCCAATATTGGGATGCGTGCCTCAGGAACTCCCGTTCAACAATGTTGCAGAGAAGACATTACAACAGATCCATCGCATATAGTGGTGTTTTACTCATGACAAAGAACGTGAACATATTTATAGATACATATTATGATTTAAAAAATGTAAATTTAGAATTCGTATTGGAAGTAAATACAAATTGCTCTAACATCTTCCAGTTAAGTAGAATATTTACTTCCCCAAAAAAACAATTAGCAGCTTTGCTTTGTTCTTTTTTCTCAGAACTTAAAATATAACTTTCTACTTTTCATTATTGCCGTTAGAAACTACCGTTCTATGTTTTAATTTAAAAAAGCAAAGACGTGGTCCCAGAATATGTAGACAGCAGCTTCCGTGTTTCTGTGGCGTCGGCCGCCCCCGACGTGGCCCCAGGCGCAGGAAAATGGCATGGAGTCGGGAATAAGGTTACAGAGCGGACAAAAGGCTGCATTCAGCGCATACGGCCGTAAATTGCCTGGCATCGGCCTCGTGATGTACTGGGTATTCTCCACTGCTTCCTGCCATCGTGCCTTCGTGCCACCGACGCTGTTGCTACCAGCCGGCTCCGCCGCAGTTCCCATCGCCGCTGCCACGGTCGCCAGTAGCGACACCGTCGCCATCGCCGTTGCTATCACTGGCTCAACCTTTGTCAACCACCACCTCCACCACCGCCAATAACATCCCCAGAATAAACCTAAACCACTAGAATCCACCACCAGCATCCACCATTAGTACCACCACCAGCAAAACCTTCCTTACACCATCAGCACAACCCTCTACCAGGACCGCCACTACCAGCACAACCATTTCTGTCTCCTCCATTTCCACCACTAACACCATCGCCTTAACCTCAGCTAGCACAATCAGTACTCCACACTACCACCACCACCACCACCTCTTCTTCTACCACCATCACCACCCACCACTCACCGCTCCTTCCCCACTCTTCTTGACCATTCCCTCTACCACTATCACCACTTGCCATCACCCTTCGCCGCGAGCACGATCTCTTTCATTACCACCACTGCTGCTTCCTCTATTTCCCTAGCCAATGAATTTCCACTGCCACCCACTCCGCTGTCGTCATCGCCATCTCCACCGCAACGGTGGCAATGGCAGCCTTCAGATTTGTTTCGAAACGTCCTCTCACTTCTTTTGTTTCTTCTCGTTGTGTTTTTTTCCTCGGCCCCAGCGCCGCAAGGTATGTGACAGCAACATATAGGCCTAAGTAGAAAACTTTTATTCTACTGAAGCCTGCAGCAGTAACACTAACATGGGAGTACAGATAGTTTCAAAAATTGTTTTCCTTTCCGTTCGATGAATAAACAGTCCGTGGTTCGTTGCAGGGAATCTCGCTTCCTGATTAAACTAATGCCATTTCCGTTGCTTCTGATTGATAGGTGATTTTCTATTGAATCTACGTTTCTAGTGATGTGAAGGTATAGGATGAATCACCATGTCAACATCACTTGCTTTAAGTAATTAATAAAAATTACAAGTCATTTTCTTATTCAATATGAAGGCATGACGTTTCGTCAAATTCATATATGCAACGAATACTACCTTTTATTGAAGTTTCAGTCTCATCAAAACACTTCTATGTCATAATTTCAATACAGCGTTACCAGTGTTTCTTTTATACTTCCTTCCAATAATCCGTTTCAAAATTTTATTTTTCCTCAAATAATTTCTTTTATGGGTATTCGTGATAATGACACGTATTCGTTTTTTATTTCCTTGGATTCTGCGGAAATCATATTATAAACGTATACTTTCGTGCAAAAATGGTCAAATTCCCACCTAGGCCTGTTGCCCTTGATATTAACTCGGTCTTCCATCTCCCATTCTCTCCCATTCTATTATTGAGAAGGTGGCGTTTGCTATTGGGTTGAGTTCAGGAAACAGCGGTGTTCGTATCGGTAGGCGACTAGGAACTACAGAAGACTTTTTGTAATTTTAGTGAAATAATATTTTGTCGAAATTAAGAAATTGTGATTGCGATGTGATATGTAAGTCTTTTTATTTATATTAATAATTTATACGTTGGATAAAATGTATACTTAAAGATGATGTTGAAGTTGACCCAAAGTTGTTGTTGTTGTTGTTTTTCCTCCGAATTTTTAATTGCCAAAAACAACCGATTGAGAAATTTCGCTACTTTAGAGAGTTATGTGACGTCATGGATACTCACAGCGACCACAGACACAGAGCTTTCGTATAACAAATATATTTATTAACAAGAAAACAAAACAAATATATACACTTAATAATCTACTTACACCCTAGCTCTGATAGACCTACTATCCCCTGATCGCGGGAGCGATCCAAACCCGATTGAAGATGGTTTTGATTGTGGCATTCGCCACTCCTACTGTTGAAGCGCGCACAAAGCCTAGCTTCCGTGACCGGATGTCACGCTGGGACACAAAGTCCGTTCTGGCGCACCAACGGCTGGTTTGCCTTGATCGCAGGAGCGATCTTATCCGATTGAGAATCGGCGTGAATCGTGGCACTCAACCACTCTTCACCTCAGAGCACGCACACAGCATCGCTCCCCCGTGACCGCAGTCACCCAAGGACATAAAGTCCGTAGGCTTCGTCAACTAATGACTCCAGCCTCGCGAGCCTGGCTCGCATATGCACCGTCTTGGCGCCAAGTTTTGTGCACACGCACGAGGTTCTCCCACCGTCTCCAGAACCTGCCTACTGGCTCCGTACACTCTGTTATATAGGCGAGGCCCACGTCACCTACTACGTCACGCCACCCCCTCGCTTGTTATAACAGTGAAAAGCTTCTATAAGCCGGAAGACACCCAAAGCCTTGTGTCTCCCGTCTCCGCGTTCTTCCCTTTACGGAAAAACCCTTCTTCCTGTGGCGAGACTAATCCGCAACCCAGCGTCCCCAAATAGATGCCATGAGGCACGCTGGCTAATACGTTACAGTTACAATACCGTTTCACGTAGAATCACTGTGATTCATAAAAGAAGAAAAGAAAATAGTGAAGGTGTTTCTATGTACCATTGACATTATTCTAAGGAACAAGATTAAGCCATGTCTTTACTTGATGACTTACATGACCATTCGGAACACCTGATTACGAACCTTAGATTAAAACAATGCAATAAGCCCAACACTAACACTGGAAGCAACAACTTTGCCACAGCAAGTCACAAATTTATTGCGAAATTATTATGATGCACTCTAAGACAATCATCTTGATGGAATTAAAACTATTTTGGAAATTAAGAGCTACAACTTATGTGTACGTCATGTGTACAACAACTTATGTGTACTTATGTGTACAACAACATATGTGTACGTCAGCATCTGAAAATTTAGTTTTTTTCGTTCATGCTATATTAGTTCTACAAAAAATACTGATAGTTATATTTCACTTTCGTTATTGCGCACATTTCTGTTAGTTATTAAAAAAATTGCGCTGGATACACCACGCTTTCCAGTTTCTCAGCTTGACATCCTTTGCACTCCGCTGCGCGTGAAACAATCGTAAAACACGATGTGTACGCTACGCAACTTATGGAGTACTGTAACCTCTCGCATCCAGTGTTATTATAACGAGGCATTAAATTTCATCGTCTCCCTCAACACGAGTCTTACGTTACGGCTGTAAAAGAACGCGCGTTTCATGCTGGTATCTTAAAACATACGCGGACGTTATCGGTATTAAAACATAGTGATTGCCCTCGCCTGGAATACGCCACTATAAGGAATCATACGCCGCTGATTGGTTTTTAGACTTGCCCGCGTCACTTAAATCACCCGGAGATGACGAACGCGCGCTTTAAAATAGGCGCTCCAAAAAACAAAACAACAACAAAAAAACACGCGATTCCTCCGTCGTTCCATAACTCAGGTGGCTCCCGCGAATAAATCTCGCGTATCACGGTAAGTGTCGCGAGGAGCGGCGGTGTGCTCATTGCTCAACAGTCTCGGCAGCCGCGGCAAGGCAATTCCTTACCGGCCTTAGAGGCGGGAGCCGTGTCCGAGCCCCACCTACACGCCGGCGATCGCAACTGCCGCGGCCTACGCGCCGGCCGCGAAGGCTACTTTTACGTGTGTGTCCGCTCGTATATTTCTTGCTCCCGTTTTGAGTGCAGCATCAGCCCGAGCGGGGCTCCTCCCCCGTCGTATACAAGGTCGGCCTGTCCGTGCGGTTTTTAGCCGGCCGGCCGCGCGTCTCGCAGCGTTGTTCTCGCGCCCACGCCCCGCGCCGGCCTGAAGCGTCTGTCTGCGCCGAGAAGGGCGCCCGCGCCTTTTATGTGGCTCCCGACAGCTGTTCATCACGGCCTCCGTGCGCTAGGTGGCGCATCCGTCGGGCAGAGCGGGCCCGCAGCCGCCGGGGCAGTTCGTGCTCACGGTGTCGGAAGCGATGTCCCAGCGGCGATGTTTCTACCGCCTACAGCGCCACGATTATCGCTGTCATTGTTTCTGCTACCATCTAGGCCTCATCCATCATCATCACCACCATCACCACCACCAACACACATTTCACATTATACTCGTTTTTTCACACGTTTTGTATTTTGCAATCAGCATTCTCAGGCATTATTATTGCTCGTTTTTCGTATTTAACGAAAGTTTGACTTTCAAAATGACCCTTTGGACATTTCCTACTACGTCTTAACCCAACCTTTTGCTCTTTACTTATCTTCCCCACCTTACATCCCAAATACTTTACTCTATATCTCCTATCTTGCCACATTTATCCTCTACCCTTTACCTTCCACAACACTTATGTCCTATCTCTTTCTACGACACTTAACTGTTTACCTCCATCGCATTGCCCCCCCCCCCCAAGAACTTCACAATACATTTGGATCACAAATAACGTACTCAATTCCATTCTCTTCTACGCTATCTTCTGTGATCTTGAACCCTTCGCACTTCACTCTTCGTCATCAGCCGCACACACTCCTCCCTCCATCTTCAACAAAACATCAATGACTTTTACTCCTCGCCCTGTACCTTCTACCATTCATCCAAACCATCTACTCTTTGATCATAACCATTTATTTCTTGTCCCTTCTTTCTCTTTTATCCTTTCCACTTTTCATACTTTCCCCTTCCTCCCTCCCCAACCATTTTTCTTCCTTCCCCGACTGTTTCTCCTACTTACTACATTCCTTCATAAACTGTAATCTTTCTCCCTTTGCTGTCAACCCCACTCTCCATTATGTCTTCCATTTCCGATCTTGCTAGTTTCATTCTCCTCCTTCTACTCTCTACATTGCATTTACAGTCTCTTTAACTGATTGATAAACGACAACACACGTTCATCCCCTCTTTACGCTTCTCTTCTTCTCTCTCCCTCCTCATTAATTTCTTCCTCTCACGCTTCCATTCCTTCCTCTTCCTTCTACCTCTCTCCTCCGATTAATCTTCCCTGTTGTAATATTCAAGCAATACGATTAATGGATGAATAGGTTATAATATTTCGTGTTGATGTTTGATTTAAGCCACCTACCAACCTACTGCATCCACCGTCAATCCTTCGCCATCCATTTCTGATCTTGCAATTCGCACTCTATTTTTGATTTTGCAACATTCGTCTTCCACTTTTACCCTGTAGCTTGCATCCTTCACCTTTCAGCCTTCAACCTCCACTTCAAAACACCACTCTCCACCGACTTCTCTTCGTCCGTTAACCCAACTTCCTTCTCTTTATTAATTCCTCCCTCTCACTTCCCCCTACTTTCTCTTCCTTCTTTAGCTCACTTTTGGCTTCCGTTCTCATCCTTCCTCGTACAGCTCTCGTCTTTCCACCAACCTACTGTATCCACCGTCAATCCTTCGCCATCCATTTCTGATCTTGCAACTCGAATTCCATTTTTGATCTTGCAACTTTCATATTCCACTTTTACCCTATAGCTTGCATCCTTCACCCTTCAACCTTCAACCTCGACTTCAACACTCTCCTCTCCTCCGACCCTCTTCGTCTGTTAAACCAGCTTTCTTATCTTTATTAATTCCTCCCTCTCGCTTCCCCCCTACTTTCTCTTCCTTCTTCAGCTCAGTTTTGCCTTCCGTCCTCATCCTTTCTCGTACAACTCTTGTCCTTCCACCAATTTATTACTCTTTGAATTGAATTGAATTGAATTAATGCCTTATTTTACGTGGCGAGACTCGGGCCATCAGGCCCGCTCTTCCGTCTGATCACGCAAAATTCGCTACTCTCCTTTCACCAACTAGCGGAGTAAGAGGGTATTTCATGGACGAGAAGCAGGCGATTTGAATTTAGCTCAGAGCGACATTATCTTTTAAATGCAAATAAATCTACTAACATGGGACAGCCGGCTTTACTTCCCCTCCGAAGGAAGGCGTACGAAAAAACTTTTCGTTCTTAAAAATCCACGGGTTCGATCGGTTTGAACCCGCCAACTTGGGTATAACAGTCCGATACGCTAACCGTTACACGATCGCCGCCGCGCTTGACTCTCAATCGCGCCACCCCTCTCCCCTCGACTCACGCACCTCGCAATTCCATCCTAGCGCGGCGGCTTGCGCGGCCTCGGCGGCGTGCGAGACGAGGCCGAGACGAGGCGAAGGCGGCGCGGAGGGCGACGCGGTGCGCGGGCCGATCGCGATAGCATCGGCGACGGCCTCCGACCGTCGGCAGCGGGGGCAGCCCGCGCTTTCTGCCTGGCCCCCTCCTTCCCCTCCCCCGCACCCCTCGGCCTCCTCTCCGCGCGAGCGGGCCGATGCCTGCGGAGCGCCTCCCCCGAAGGGCGAAGGAGCCGTGAAATTTATTTATAAGATTTGATTTACCTGCCTCGATAAGCGGGCGGCCAGCGAAAGAGCGAGGGTGGGGGCGGAGGTGGAGGCGGGCGGAGGAGGGAACGCTTAAGGCGCGGAAAGAGAGACGGAGGAGGCCGTGTGGGCATCGGGGGGGGGGGGTGGATGGCGGAGATGGGGAATAAGAAGAGGAGGAGTTATGACAAATGCTTTCAATGACCGAGTCGAGTGTGATGTGAAACGAGGCAAGAGACTAGGATGAACATATTTTGCACTTCTATGAATCACGGTTAAAATCAAAATGTAATATAGTAATATAAAGTATTATTGTATATCTCAATATTTACTATAACGTTTATGCAATAAATGTTTCTGTAAGACAGTAATTCTAATTGACCAAATTGTCAATTCGAAGCTTCATTTTTCCTCGAGAATATCTTTTAAAATAACTTTTAGAAAATTTCTGATTATTGAATTGAATGAATTTCACAATCAGCAAACCTTTTCGCTGTATAAATATGAATAACTGTAGAGACATTTATGATATCTTATATTATCTAAAGAATTTCCGATGCATTATACACTATAAAATGAAGTTCACCCCAAGATAAAATATCGGTAATAAGAATTCTAGACCTGCGAATATTTGGAAGTTTTCTCAGATAAAGTAACGAAATGATATACTTTTTACTAATTATTTACATTGCACAAAGGGATGAATTCCCAACAAGGAATGTGCTTTTTTTGTTCCCCTCATATTTTAATCACATTTGGCCAAAATGTTGTTTATCATGTTTACTGTTCATAAACAAAACCCTTTTCCTACGAAATGATGGATTAGGGAGAAATGGAGAATTGAATTTTATGAAATTTATGTATTTTTGAAAAATCGTGTTTTATACAATCATCCTATTTAAGTGCAACAAACCATTTAAAAATAATTTTATCTAGACAATTTTGGGTGCTGAATCCGAATATTCCTTGGAATCATCCAAATTTTGACAAACCTCCACTCAATAACATTAATGGAGACAGAACGCCTTTCCCGCTCCCTCACACGTTGTCTTCATCTTCTCCGCTCTACCTCGTGCGTAATAAACATAAAGTATCGAGAATGTTATTCAATCAGGACCCAATGCAGCTTTTGACGAAAAATATTCAACGTCATTCATGCGGCTGCGTTCATTTTCGTACCGTTTCAACTCCCACCCCCACCCTCATTACTCTTCCGCTGTCACGCTGGAAAGCTAGCCAATCTCCCAGTGCAGCATTTTGAATTTCTCGCGTTACTACGCACGTAATAAAGGGAAAATATTATAATCGGCGAGTTTTCGACAGAAAAACTCTTGGCGGGTCCCGGTAACGAAAAAGCGGATGCCGGTAACTGTAAATCTTCTTGCTCTTCTTCTTGCTTGCTTCTACATGCAGTAAATTACTTCCCTATCACATTGTGTAGAGAGAATCCATGTTTTATGGGCCATTCATACCGAAAAATCGATTGACGGCAGATCGTTTTTCTGTTTGTCTGTCCGTCCGTCCGTGCATCTCTCTGTCTGTCTGCCTGTCTGTGGTCAATAGTATCTATGCAGGCGCCTTTACTAGGCAGAAGGACGACCCGGTACTGGTCACATTTTCGGCGAACTCCATTTTCGTACATTGCACAAATTTGACATTATTTCGTAAATAAAATCTGTTTTTAAAAGTTTAAACTTTGAGTTACATCACATACAATGTTTGAGAGAACGAGGGATGTTTCCGCCGTAATTCTAGTTGAAATTATTGCAGTTTATTTTTTAAAATACCTAAAACGCTTAATTTTTTTCTTTAAATTTTCGCTAAATTGAGCAAAATACGCTAACAATGGCGCAGGTTTCAGTTTCATTGAAGTGTCTGAATTTTAGAATATTGCAAAAGTCACTAAGAAATAAGGAAAAAAGTATTTACTTTAGTGGCACTACTAATTTCTGCTGGAAATAGATTGGATTTCAATGATTAATTTAACGCAATTAATTCTGAACAGTATATCATTCTGAAGCATATTTCACATTCAAATATATTTTATGATGTGCATTTTCAAAAGGGGGCCATGTCCTCCATTGCCACCCTGGAGTCGCTTGTAGGGAGGAAAGGGGCGTAATTGGAGAGGGACTGAGGAAAGTGGAGAGGAGTGACTACTGCAACTCCTGCGCCCCTCGTCCCGTTCCATCCCCCAGCTCCGCCCTGCTCGACACCCCCGCCCACTCCACCCTGCTCCAAACCCCGCCGCCTTCCGCCTCTCAACCCGTCGGCTACGTCCTCTTCACCCCGCCGCTCCGTCCGCTCCGTCTCCTCTGCGCCGGTTGTTCTAGCGTGGTGCGCGCAGGCCCTCTCGCGCACGTTTCGCCTTGTTTCGCGTCGGGCGCGCAGCCGGCCACAAGGCCCTCTCAAATATATTATGCGGCGCCGGGACAGGCGCCCGCCGGCGCGCCGGAACAAGGGCTTAATTGGCGCCGGATGTCTAAATAGCCCTTAGCGTGCCAAGCCACCCAGAAACATGGCAGCCGTATTGGAATTTTGTTTTTCCAATATGAATAGCCGGGACAATTTATGAGCAATTTGAAGGAGCCACGCCGGGGGGTTGTGGGGGGGGGAGAAGGGGAGGCAGAAGAGTAAGCAAATTGTGTGTTTCTTTTCTTCAAAGCGAGGTAAATAAAGATCGGTAAGACGGCTGCAGCCTCTAATGCTAATCCATACATGAACCTGAGGAGTTTTGGGCCTTTCTAGAGGCGTCCTGGCCGCTGCTGTATAGTCTTTCGGCGAAAGATGTCCCCGCCGGGGAAGTCTTAATGACTGCGCTGAAAACCCCATCGACGCCGCATGAAGAACGACCTTTATGAATCAAAGTCCGTACATACTTGGGATAATACGAAGCTTAAAGCCCATTTATAATTGTAAATTACGCGATACCGCTGTGAAAGGCTGTACGGGCATATGCTTGACGGATCCGAAACGCTATTTTGGAATTCACGAAATGCGCTGGATCTTAAAGAGTCTGCAAATCTCGCGCAAGAAAGGCGAACGTGTGGTTTGGGATCGCTGGAGAGGGTTTTGTTGGTTGTCTGCTGCCTTAGAGAGAGAAGAGAGGAAGAGAGAGAGAGAGAGAGAGAGAGAGAGAGAGAGAGAGATGCATGCGGACGGCGTCGTGTGGCCATGAACGGGGAGGTGTCCTATGGCTCGTCCACAAGGGGAAGCCCTTCACGGCCTGCCAGAAAACGGGCGGAGGGGGCGGAGCGGTGGAGTGGGGGGGGGGGCTGTCTACAGGGGTCAGTGGGGGGAAAAGGATCGGGCTGGTGAGTTTCACGTCGTCGCCAGGTTGGCACGCGCGTGGCGCGCGCCGCAGCAATACGCGTTCGCGTGGCGGCGCGCAGCGTTCGCCAACAGATTGGAGTGGGTGGGGATTGTTGTGGGGGGGGGGGGAGGGTAGGGAGGGGAGGGGAGGGGAAGGGGGACGCTAAGAGCCGCACAGTGCTGGAAGGAACGATTGAGTGGTTGTGGTGATTAAACATGCGGGAGAGGCATTGCAGGCGGTGGCGGGATGAGAATTCCTTTATTATGGTGCTAGTTCCTAGACTTAGTCTTACCTAGAGTTAATGATTAGTTGATGTTTCCGAGCACGTCAACTGCTGAAGTCATTAGTCCTGTTAATGTAGTGAATGTTTTGTCGTGTCAGGTGGTGGTGTTCCTCTGCCTCTGGATGGAGAGATCGTACCTACAAGTCGGATTCCTTGGAATTGTCCCTCCAGGTATCTCCTCCAGCAGAACACCCTCTCCCCAGCCGGGACAAGCTCTTGTCTTCCGATATGTGTGCTAGTTAAGTGTTAGTAAGGGTAAGTGAGTGTGTGTGTATGAGTAAGAGGAGATGAGAAGACGAAGAAGAAGGAAAGATCGCGCGCGTCCCGATTCTTAGGGTACTGCTCCTGCATACGCCTGATATGGCTCGGAGAAACTACGGAAAACTACATCTCAAGGGCAAACCCTGGCTCTGAGCTAAACGCAGCCGATTTACCTGGAGTGGATGAGTGATTTTGATGAATTGGTTATTACCATGTCGTATGGAAATGAGATGCAGAGAAAACGGGAGAATACCTGCCTAAAACTCGCTTCAGTACTTCAAAAACTTTTTCAGTACAAATTCCCCATGGATTAGGATTCCCCAGGATTTCAACCCCCGTACCCGCAGATGGACGCAGAGCTGGCCGACCTCTACAGCACGGGTCGTCTTTAGCGATAACGAAGTGAAAGAGAAGCGAGACGAAGAGAGGTGTTTGGAAGAGAGGCAATGGCCAATAGACCAGTCAAATTAGACAAGAAAATGATAATCGAAGAATAAAAGGAGTTTTCACACTTGGCATGATTGTTTGTTGGTTCCTACTGCACAACAGACTAAAAGTCCTGAAGTGTGGGGAATGGGCCGGAGGCGGGGCGGCTGTTTGAAGGTGCTTTCTCGACGATTTGTGCACACATCTTCATAACTCCATCTCACAGAAAATTATGTTCTCTACAAAATTAAAGTAGATATAAACGTCCCTGCAAAAACGTTCTTATAATATTTTGTTGTAAAATTAACCATTTTAGTGTTATATGCCTGAAAAGTTCTTGTTTATCTTTACAAGGCCCTAGTTATCTCTTATAAAAATGATGTTTTGATAAGTTCAGTGCACAAAAGTAATTTGAAATTTGACAAATCGCTCAATCAGATGAGTGTATTTAAAATATTCTGAAAAGTCAAGAAAGCAAATCGTCTCAGGCAGTTAAAATCCATGCCCTATTCGTCAAAACCTGGCGAATGTGATGAACTGGTCGACTGGTCAACTGTCAACTGTATTCACAGAATCGCGTGCGCCATTAACTTTAGATTGTCGGGATCGGGGTCGGCATGTTAAGAGCGATCGTTAAGGCTAGGGAGCTCTATTTCTCGTAGGGAATAAAACTTTGAATGAAAGCATAAATTGCGTGCTGAAATGCCCTCGTAAAAACCACCGTATATTAGCACAATTAGTGTATTTGTATATGTGACTGTTTTGCCTGGGATTGACCAATTTTTTTGGCACACTATTTCAGAATGACTTTGTTGTTTGCAAAATTAGCGCACACTACATCTTATTCTCACTTTCCTATCTTGCTGTCTGGAACAAATCTGACATCCGTCCTCTGATCTTAACAAGTAATGTGACTTGGTGAGTCAGACCTAGTACGATGACAACAATGGAAATATATGTCCGGAAACAAAAGTTCTAAGATGTGACATTTGTAGATTCTTAACGTACAGGACTACACACCCATCTCACGCCAATAAATTTTACATTGAGCAGAATATGGGAAAAATAAATTCAACAATTATATTCACGTAGAGGGAATGGAAGACATATTAACGAAGTATGAGCAATTTGATTTAGAAATAACATATTTTTTGGAGAAACAACAAATCGGTTGTATTTGATCCACGCTTGGTTATCAGAGGTTGAAATTGATTGGCAATATTAAAGAGAACATGAATGATATATGGGTAATAGTGTAGGGACAGCTCTTGAGCAGCTCTTTGAAAATCCTCACAAAGCAAACACTCTCATGCATATGATAGATTGGGAAGAACAACAACAGGGATTTAGTTGCGGTAGATCATGACGCAATGCTTATTATCCGTCAAATCGTGGAAAACGCTCTAGAAGTTAACAAACCAGCTTTCCTATGCTTTGCGGATCTAAGCAATGCATTTGTAAATATAAAACTAATTGATGTCATCAGAATACTGAAACAAGAAAAGGTACAGTTTACCCTCTTAAAATTAAAACCTCTTTTCTGAACCTCTTAAAATTAAAACTAGGAGACAATATTACCTGCTATACCAGCATCGAAAGGAATAAGACAAAGATTCATTAAGCCCATTGTTATTTAATATAATAATGAAAAGTTTTATAAAACAATTAAAAACAAAAAAAGGATATAATATAAGGAAATATAATATAAATTGTAACCTTTGCCTATCTGTGGTTGATACCAACGCTACATTCAAATAGCGCGGGCTGTGCTTCCTGCAAGAGGTTGGAAACCCGTATTTATATATATTCTGAGGTATTTCAATTGTAGTGTCCGTGCCGCCCGACGCGGTAGGGAGCAACGTAAAGGTTTTGAGACGCGAAATAGGAAGGTCGGGAAAATTGTGCTATTGGGGAGTGGTGGAGAGCGTAGTGAGAACGAGGTACAGAAACGGACACTGAAGCTGCTGCGCCTAGGTTTACGGGCGTCCATTTTCTTACAGTACTACATTGCCGTGTAAGAACCCGGATCTGCGCGGAGACGTATATTCGGCGACACCAGCCCGCTGACCGTTGCAACCTTCGCGCCGTTGGGCGAGGCAAGGCCCCAAGAAGAGGTAGGTAATAATGGTCTTTCCTATTTTCTTCTCCTATCTTTCGCCACGAACTTGCCATGACTGCGACAAGCATCATGTTCGCCCAGTTCGCTTAGACATAGGAGGCTCTTGACATACTGCCCCAAGCCACCTCTTTAATGCGTACGTTCAGTGGTTGCGTGTCATGACATCCCCCCAGTAAATATCAGTCATTAGGCCCTGTATAAGTAAAAGGTAACGGCAGAGAGCAGAAAGTGAATGTTGTAATGAGTGTTCAGAAATTGCACGTAACTTTTATTTTACGAACTGTGCTTGATGTTCCCTTTTTATTGTTGTCAAAGTGTTAAAAATTGTATAATTGTATTTGAATTTGTTGTTTGTCAATTTTTTTTCTTCAAGAGAGAAGAGAAACTTTGTTATATTAATTTTGTGGTTGTAGAAAAAGGTAATTTTTTTTTGTTTATTTAAGAATATATGTATTTGGATTTGGAAATTTTCGTGATACATAATTCCTTTTCGAAGACGAAAAAGAAAGATTCATGATCCTGTATAAAAAACTTTCGTGTTTTTTTGCTGTTGATTATGAATATGTCCCAGTTGTGAACTTCTAACATTTACAAGTAAAGTAAAATAAAGTTAGAAAACAGTTTCAAAATATCATATGTTATTCAGACAACGCATTATTAATACCAGAAAATGAATGATAGAAGATGACACAAAGATTGCTGTATCAATTCAGTAAAGTTTGTAAGAATTTTAATTTAAAAATATCTACCCAAAAGACGAAAGATTATGACAATAGCGAAAAATCAGATTGGGTGTAAATTGGTAGTGGATAATCAAATTATAGAAAAAGATCTAGAGCTGAAGTATTTGGGAATAACTTTAACACGCTCAGAGCAAGCGAAGAAAGAAATCAACTATCAAATAAAGGGCAATAGTATCGCTGGCTATCTCAACTACTCACTATGGTGTAATAATCGTCTAAAACAAGCCTCGAAATTTACAATATATCAATCAATAATTAGACCAATATTAATATATGCAGGGGAAACAAGAAGCGAAAAAACGTCCCCAACAACTTGAGATCGCCAAAATGCGAGTTCTGAGACAAATTACAAATCACACTCTGCTGGATAAGAAAAGAAACAGAAACATCAGGGGAGTGGGCAAAGTTATGTCCATTACGGAATGGGCAGCAGACCGAAGAAAGGAATGGAACGCTCATATAGAGAGAATGGAAGAGAAAAGATTCGGAGGATAGCTAGAGATGAAAGGCCGAGGGGAAGAAGAGAAGCTGGCAGACCAAGAACCTTTCCTTGGTCTTTCAACTTCTCATCGTGGAATGAATGGAAAGATTCGTTATAATTCTTGGAAAGGAACAATCCTTAGACCTTTTAAGAAGAAGAAGTGTAGAGACAGCGGCTATCATCTAAAATGGCGGTGAGGAGAGCTGTAGTAATGAAAGAAGCAAGGGAATTGGCAAGACAGGAGTAATGGTGATACATGCTTTGAACACATTGGTGACAGGCATTGCCGAAGGAAGCAGTCAATAAAGCAATTTAGACGAAAATAAAAATTAGAGAATGAAGATTAAACTGGAGAAATGAGGCCACTGGGGAACAATTAGACTGTGAGATTTTTGTAAAAATGACGAAAAAGATCAATAATGATTGCGTAGTTAATAAATTGGAAATAAATGATATGATGGAGCAAGCAGAAATTGAGGAAAAGTGACACGCGTATTAGCATGCATTCAATAAATGGAGGAGGCAGATGTTTACTTGGTGGCTAATGAAGTGGCAAAGAAAAAGCGAAAGTTATATCAAGGACAATTGGGGCAATGCATGCAATAAAGGCGACGGAGAATATGATAATGGAGAGGCATAGTAATATGATGGAAGTTGATTTTGGCGGGGATGACAGATAGATGTTTCTGATGAGGGATGGATGTTCTGATGAGGAATGGTTGTTCTGATGAGGAATGGTTGTTCTGATGAGGAATGGTTGTTCTGATGAGGGATGGTTGTTCTGATGAGGGATGGATGTTCTGACGAGAGATGGATGCTCTGACAGGGGTTGGATGCTCAGACGGGGGTTGGATGTTCTGACGAGGGATTGATGTTCTGACGAGGGATTGATGTTCTGACGAGGGATTGATGTTCTGACGAGGGGTGGATGTTCTGACGAGGGGTGGATGTTCTGACGAGGGGTGGATGTTCTGATGAGGGGTGGATGTTCTGATGAGGGGTGGATGTTCTGATGAGGGATGGATGTTCTGATGAGGAATGGATGTTCTGATGAGGAATAGATGTTCTGATGAGGGATGGTTGTTCTGATGAGGGATGGATGTTCTGATGAGGGATGGATGTTCTGATGAGGGATGGTTGTTCTGATGAGGGATGAATGTTCTGATGAGGGATGAATGTTCTGATGGGAAGTGGATATTTTGCTGGGGAATAGAGACTGATTGGAGTTGGGGACTATGATGAATGGAGACTAGGCTGGCGGATGAAAACCGAGAGGAAGGATGGAATCTGATTGAGGTATTTGGAGACTATGACGTAGGATGGAGTCTGAGGCATTGGATAGAGATGATGGCGTAGAATAGAGAGTATGACTGAGGTGCAAACTTTTGACGGATGGTCGAGATTATGATGAAGAAAGGAAACTGATGGGGAATGGAGATTTTGATGAAGACCTGGGTTTATACAGCAACTATGGAGGCATCCGGAGATGGGTAGTGGAAGTGGGGGAGGCGAAGAGGTGACTGATCACGGAGGCTGGCTGGTT
>BOPP01000137.1:1835703-1855664 GCA_017312745.1 Gryllus bimaculatus | reverse complement strand
GTGGATACAGTGGATACGAAGGCGAGACGACGCCATGGAAAACGGCGGCGGAGGGAAGACTACTGAAGAGACAGCTGAAGTGATGACAAAAGACCGCCCGTTAATGTGACGACTGTAGAACACACAACGGCGGAGGAACGGTCAAAGAAGAGGCGAGGAAAGATGGCGAAGAAGGCGATGGCGAAAGAGGGCAAAGGAAGGAATGACTGCCTAAGAGAAGATGGAAAAGGAAATAACTGAGAAAGTGATAACGGCTGATGAAACGACATCAAAGCTGAAAGAGAGTCGCGGAAGAAACGACAACTGAAGAGACCTCGGTAGCTGAAGAGACGACGACGAAAGCACCAATCGTCAGAAAGAAGAAGACGGCAGAATCTCCAAAACAGATGATCACGACAGCGGTGACTGTTCGACAGCGAACGAGACGATGAAGAAATGTCGGCGGCGAAGACGAAATGACGAGAGTGACGTCGGAGAAAGATTGGATGACTAAAGAGAAGTTGATTGATAAATTAGTAATTCCCAGCGCGCCAACTGATAAGATTATTATACCCGTAAATGTAGTGCATGAGTTTACCTCGCGAGGTAGGAGCGATATTCCCTTTTTGGATGGTGAGATCCAGCGCCGACCTAACAGGATTCCCACAGCCAGGTATATCTCACAAGCGGGAAACTGACGCAGCCGGGATTAGCTCTAAGCTCCCGGCCTGTCTTCCGGCATGTGTGGTAGTGTAGTTCGTGCAAGTGTAAATGTGTGAAAGGGATACTGATAGGACAAGGAACAGGAAGAAAAGATCTCGGGCCTCTTACTTGTCCGGCATTCACCTGGTGTTGATCGGAGAAACCACGGAAAACTACCGATCAGAGCAGCCAGCCGTTAGAATTCTTCTCCAGATAACGGCAGAATTCGTCCTAGCTACGTAGCTAGTGTTGAAAATCCTGTCACCGTCAGGACTTGAACGTAGGATCTCCGCGGTAGGAGGCACTGTGGTGACAATAGTTGATGTCCTCAGCCATTTCTCCCAGTTCCGCGAAATAGCGACGCTGGCGAAGGAGGAAGACGTGGGCGAAAGAGACGATTGTGGCGGTGGTGGCGACGATGACGAGGAAACGATGGCGGAAAGAGGCGACAGCGGTGAACTGCGGCGGCGAACTTATCCAAGGGGGAGGCGACGTCTGCGAGCCGGCAAGTGACATAGCCGCTGGCGCGTGGGCGGTATTGGTTATTGGCGGCCTGCGGTCGTTTCCTCGTCCTGAAGGTCGATGTCTGCGCGTCACGCGCGCGCCCCCGCAGCGCGCACCTCGTTCTGATCGCCCGGCCTTCCCGCCCCGCCCCTGCCGCCACAGCCTGCGTCTGCCGAAGGAAGGAGGCTGCGGACGCATATTCTCCACTGGCTGTCACCTCAAAATTACAGTGAACTACGTCTTCCGGTTTCACCATATTTTCCGAAAAAGAAAAAAAAAACATACGGATGTTTTACTTTTATATTAACTTGCTTTATGCTTTATAGTTTCGCAGAATTAAAATCCGTTCAAAAAACATCGATAGTGATGGTTCCATTATTGTATGAACAAAAACGATGAATTACAGGTTCAATTTGTGAAGGAAATTGAATATAGGATTTATGGGTTTCCTGGCACTTGCGCAAAATGATAGTAATATTATAAAAGTAATAACTTTCTTTGAAAAATTTTTAAAATGCATTGCCATTAATAATATTATTTTAAATAACTTGAATATTGGGACTCTCTTCCTTTTGACTTTCATTTCTTTGTCATGTTTGACAATTTGTCATGTTTGTCATGTAATGACGTTTGCGATTAGTGGTGAAATATGGGGCTTGAATGGTGGTTGAAGTTTACTGATTGTGTCCACTAATAGTTTTAGCCGATGTACATTCTTTACGGACATTAAACTAACATCTTTGTGATAAGTATTCAATTCAAGCGTTTAGTATCATGTAGCTAAGATGGATATATGGAAATATTTGCATGAAGAACAAGTAAAATTGTGATGTAAAAAGTCGTCACACAAAGTCACTTCACTGTTTTTGACCGTTTAAATAATAAATAAATAAATACAACAAATAAATAATAATTTTGTAAATAAAAAATAAATAAAAAATAAAAAATAAATTAAAAAATAAATAAAAAATAAATTAAGAAATAAATAAAAAATAAATAAAAAATAAATTAATTAAATAAAAAATGTCAATGAACGAGTTTATATAGAAAGGCTCAGGGCTTTCTTGGTTATTTATTAGTGCTAATAATGCTTCCCTGTGGTCCTCAGATACTTCTGAAATTTATTAGACTGGGAACACGGATATATTTGATATTTTGTTGATAAATCATAATTTGCACATTTAGATTCTTAGAAAATTAATCTCTTCCATTATTGATTACCAACGATAAATGAGACTTAATCAGATATCAGTATTAACCCAAGAGTATCAACATGTAAGTTTCCATTAACTATTGCTAAAACTAACTGTGCTCAACTTCACGTACTTTCTTGCATTAACTTTTAATTTGTAATTTTCCAAAATGTATAGAGTTCAACGAAAATAACACACGCGACATTCTTTTAAGCGTCCCTTCTATCTGCGGAAAAAGTGAAGAATGAATTTTGATCGTTTTGAAAATAAAAGTAAAGTACCTATATTTGGAATAAAATTACACGAAAACTACTAATATTCGAAAAATTGAACATGATATTTTTTCAAGATCTGTTTTGAAAGAACAGATTTTAGTAAGAACAAATCTCTATCTTTAATATGGTAGTATTAGCAAGACGCCAAAAGCATTGCACGTTTACACTTTTCGAATAGTCGGGAAAATGAAAGAGTCAATAAAGGAGTCAATATTCAGAGTCAATAGCCAGTTGAGAGCGCCACGTCCTCGACAGAGGTGCCAACGTTTCAGCCGACATACTGCAACTTTCCTCAGGCGAAATTCATTTGGGATGGAGGCATTTCGCCTTGATGAATGGTGTAGAAAGTCAGCCGAAACGTTGACGACTTTGACGGCGTTGACGGCGTCTCGGCGTCTCGGCGTCTCCCGGACGTAAGTATCTATAGTAATCGGGATGTCTTCTAGCGACTGTGCGTCCGTATGCCTGTCATTTAGGGTAGACTTCTGCCCGTTCACAATGCGCGGAAAATAAGTTATCATTTAACGAGTCTTGGTGTAATGAAGGGGGACTATTCATGCCTATCATTCCTGAGCATTCGTCTATAATGAATGTCAGAAACCATGGCTTGTGTATGTGTGGGGAGCACCTAAAACTCGTTTTTTTGGGCGGGTGAGGACGGGGTTGAGGTAGCTATAGTCAACAGATTTTTGCAATCCTCATGACAAGATGAACCGATTGGAATGTAATATAACAAAGTGATTTGTATGCTGGTATCAAAATAAAATTAATGGCAGTAAGGCTCTCTAATCGTTAGTGCATGACACACATGGTAAAAGTGATTTTATTTTGCTTATAGGATTATGCAACATTTCCTACTTGCAAAATAAAATGTCACTTTTACCACTCGCATCATAAATAACTATTTATTTTGATTTTATCTTTTATATTTCGATGTTGCTTTTACTTTTTTTAAATTTCATATTTCTTTCCTTTGCCTGTTCATGAGTTGTCTCATTAACTCTCTAACACAGTAGAGACAATATTCACGACCAATATCGATGGTTTCAATATCGAGGTGAACAGGTCTTCCAAATATATATCTGAATGTGCATCCTCTTACTTAAAGCGTGAACCACAGCGAGATCTTTTCACTCGCTTAGTTGTCACAAGTGACCACCGTGAAATGTCAGGTAGCGTGCAAGAATCCTTCAAATTGAATGTTGCCGTTAAAAAAGGCGTAAACCTTTCTCGCTGTCATTAACAAACGTCCACTTTTTGAAAATGAATTCCGAGGACTAAAGCACGGTTGTTTGAAACCCGCAAAAAAACCTGGACAATGTTTTTTTTATCCTGCCCTATTTACATGATTCAAGCACATTTAAAAAGGAAAATGAAACAGAATTTCTCCATAGTTACTATCTTTTCAGTTTTTTTTGTATTACCTGAGGGGCGCGAAAAATACAATTTCTAAGATGCCCGACAGTTGTAAATTAATCTGATTATCGTATCTACATTTCATAACAATTGTAACGTTACAAAACTGCATTTTTTACGTTTTAGAATTTCGGGTGTAGTTAACCGAGACTGAAATCTGGCGGAGAATATGACAGTCAAATTAAAATGCTTCAGGGGTGCCCATGTGGTCCGCTTGCACAGCAAGGTTTACTAGAGGCTTGAAAGGGAAACTTTGGTCACGTGTACGGAACTAAGGCCAGTGGCCGTGTGCCCGCCAAACATCTTAGAATACGAAAAAATAAAGAGGTAAATAAGTGTGATATGACCGGAACCATACGGAAAGAACCACGAGAACTATTTCCCACTTCGTTTAAAGTACTATTCTAGCGTCTTTTTAGAATCTATGGAAGTTATCCTCTGGAACGCAGACAAACTGTAGAATTCTCACATGGAGATTGTTAACATTGAACCAGCTATTTTAGAGGAGACGAAAGTCCTCCACCGTCGAGATTTGAACTTAGTCACTCGCGATCTACGAAGTGGCAGCAGGAAATTTCGTTTGCTGAAATTAAATTGGTTTATTGGTGATGCATTGATCGCAATCCACATGTCTGAATAAAAGTTGATGTCATTACCAAAACATTTATTCATCATATGAGCAGCTTTGACGGCTTAGCCGTTCTCATCATCACATCTGCTGTTTAGGCAGTCTACGCTACCCCATGACAACCTTCTCCGTAACAATATTTTTATTCAAATATTTTTAAATACTATTATTTTTGTCCGTGATTTCTCCAAGCCCGGCCATAGTGTACGGCAAGTCTTTCGTCCGGACGGATCTAAGCACCACGTGCCGCTGGAAAGGACTTACACGTGAACGGGGCGGTCTCTTTAGCCGGCTTTGTGGTGGCGGCTGTTGCCACACAGTCGCCCACTTTACGTCTGAAAGGGTCTTTAACTACCTGCTTAGGATTAAGGACGCTCCTTTTTCTGCCTTTGCATTCGATGCACTCATTCTGTTGCGTTATAGCTGGTCGTAAAAATTCTTCGCTGCGGAGATGAGGCTGGGGGTGAAGAAGAGGGGTGGCGGAGGTAGCGTGGGGGAGGTAGAGGGGTAGCGACGAACAGTCCTCTGAAGGGCGTCGTGCGCGCGCTACCTGTGCCCCGTGCCACACTCGCCCCCCCCCTTTTCGCGGCTTGCGGTTTATTTTCCCGCGCGGGTCAACCCCGTCCAGAAACCATCGTTAAGGTCTTGCTGGCAAGGACTTAATGCAAATATCTACTGTTCTTTTGAATCAGAATAAAGGCGACTTCAGAAAACACTTGAGGAGGGGAGAATTTAAAAGATATAATGAAATATTTATGTTACTAATTTCATTTCCCTTGCGTGCTGAAATTGAAAAAATACTATCCACCTCCATGGTTTTGTTGGACACACAGGCACCCAGGTATAATACAAAAACACTGAAGGAGTGTCGATTTGGACTGAAAAATTTTGTTTAATTTATTCAGCTTACTCTCATACTACGCATACCAACTGAATGTTTTTCTCGGTGCGTCTTTTATTTCGATGGACATGACGGCATTGGACTACAAGGCTCCAAGGAAGTTTCCAAGGATGAGACCGGTCGCCATTAAATATTTGCTTTTCACGTGTTGCTTTATTGAGCAGCAGATAGTTCTTTTTTTATATTTTTGGTATGTAAAGTTCTGTTGTATTGTATATATGTATGTATATATGTATGTATATATGTATGTATATACAGTATATATATATATATATATATATATATATATATATATATATATATNNNNATACACTATATTACGTTATTGCAGTATTCCTCAAGACAGTCGAAGTTAAAATATTTAATTTGTTGGAGCGTTATAAGAGGGAATATTATTTGTTGTTCTTGAGCGCTTTGAATTTGTTCAGCAGCACTTTAGCTGCAGACCGTTAGTTTTAAAGTGAAACCATTTATGATAATTAGTCCCTAATTTATACATTGTATTCAATGTGTATATTTTAGTAATGAAACCGTTTGCAAATAAAAATCTAAATGATAGTTTTAGAAACAGTTCCACGATAATAAATAATACAACTTTTTCTATTAGATATAGTACAATATTAAGCTTTGAGACATATAAAATATTACTAGAGATAACTGTGTAAAGGTAATCACAATCACAGAATACATGTTTTATTTTATATAACACATAAAATCTAAAACCAGTTTCAGGGCAAACTTCCGCGATCACTGGGGTATTGTACAGCAATGGAAACTGTTTTTAAATTTTACGTAACGTTTCGTAATTTATCTGACACAAAAGTCACTTATTTTGCTAATCTCTTCAATCGTTGCTAACCACACATTATTGTTACCTTACTATGAATAGTAGTGGGGTAGGAATTTTGGAGCTCGATAAAACGAGCGCAGATTACACTTCTTCCCATACGTCACATACAATTTTTTACTGTTTTTTACGAAAATAAACCAGATTCATTTATAGAACCCAGCGGTAGCAAGACAGTAAATTATGTTTTATTGTGCGAAATGAATTTTCCGTACATTGAAATTATAACCATTTAATTAAAATCTCGGTAAACATGGAACATGCGACGTATTTCAAACGTCCAACGAGACAAGATTAAACATTACTGACACATGTGCTGCATGGTGTTTTACTATTCTTCCCACATTCATGTTCATCTCTACTCAGTGAATCAGATAAATACTAACACCTTTTGTATCTTCACAACAATGAATTTAATATGAAAGTGCTGTATACACTGTCGATGCTACAGACTATAGCTGCAAAAAATCCTAAGTGTTTTGTCTGTCATTTTTATTACGCCGAAAAAATAATTAAAAGACCTATTCCCTATTCTTAATCTCACAAAACTCACAAAAACTATTGCGTTTATACCCATTGCCTTTGAACCGGTGGTGCTTTTTTGTATTATTTGTTCCGGTTACATATTCTAGTTAAAACCGTGCAAAAATTGTATCTGCGAGCGTTTTCAACCAGAAGAAGTATTTTCTCGGACTGAGATTTTAACTTCAGTGCGCTTGTTTCCGAGATCAACGTGTTCCGACTATACAATCGTGTTGGTAATGTATTTCACCACGGACGTATCAAAAACTTTTGAAATTTAAGAGTTGAACTTTTAAAATTTCTGAAATTATAAAGATTTAAAGGAAAATCGCACATTTATCATTGTAAGCGTTCTTCGTTATTGTCAGAAATTTAAGGAAAAAAACTGATATTTAAAAAAGTCTTGTTTACATACTCAAAGAAAATTGTCACAATTTGTTACAAAATTACGCGAAGTCAACTCATATTAAAAAAAACAATTTAGAGAAAATTATTTAAAAATCTAATTTTCGAGAACAGATTTCATTGAGAAAAAAATATCTATTTTCAACATTGTAGTTGTAGAAGAGGGTATATTATAAACTTTTAATAATTTTCGAAAATTTCGATTTTAATGGAAATTGAACCTGTAAGCCACACTTCAAAAAATGTTGAAGATGTTCCAGGGACTTTATGTAATGAACACATAACGATACATTTCAAATTCGCAAGGTGTCTATTTTGGAAAAACAATTCGGGGAACATCTACTTTTGGTAAAATCCTGTCAACTGTTAAGGAGCTAACTTCGTGAAAAGGCGACAGACTGACGACCAGACTGAAGTTCTGAAAGAAAACAAAACACAATTAAGAGTATCCAAGGATCTTAAAACGTGAACCTCCTTCAAAAAATCTCTACACATTTTGTTTTTCAGCGTTACATAACTTTTTCAATGAAGCGTATATATTTTCTTGGAGACGGAATATACAAAAATCGGCTTTGTACAAACAACGATATTGCATCATTCACGGTTGACAAGCAAAGAAGTGTTATGACTTATGTGATTCATCTTGTATATAGTAATATATTTCAATGACATTGCACCCTGTGATTCATACTCCTAAATATATCACCACCCTCTTTTTCGATCCTGCGACTCCGGGCTGGACTTGTCGGCGGGCCGCTGCCACCCTCCCAGCCGTCGTGAAAAAGCACTTCACTGTACAATACTGCATTATCACAGACGCGGGGAAAATGGAAAGTGAAATATATTTTGGGGGAGATGACGTTTCTCTCAGGTCGTTTACCACGAGGAAGAAGCATTGTGTGACTGTTCTAGGTAACTATGGGCTTCGTCAGGTGTTTGTGAGTCCGGACTGTTAGGCTCCTTCAACCAAGATGCTTTTACCTTCCTTCGCTTTCTAGTGCAATATACGGCATGTGGTTTCTGAGTTTTCGCAGAGAATCTTAAACGTATTTTCAATACAAATTGTAATTTATTTTTATCAATTTTATTATTTGAACTCGGAGTTAATTTTTGGTTTTGCTCGTTTATACTTTGTGTGTCTAGTAAGGGCATACTTACCCTTTGACATATGTTTCATATTCAGAAATAGTTTGTTATTGGCAAAGTAGTATTGCAAGGATGTATTGTAAGGATTTTCACATACGGCAGGCAGATATGGGTTTCAGTAATTAAATTTTCTAAATTACCCAACGATCTTGACAATATTCTCGTTGTCTGAATAATTAATAAATTGAAATATATTGTATTTCTGCGGATTTCTTAAAGACCCTGTCATTTTCACTCTATTTGATTTTTTAAAATTTAAAATTGCCTTAGCGGCTTCTTTCAAAGACGCCTTCCTCCCAAAAAATCCGTTTCAAATTCGCAGAATATCAAATTTGAGCAGACCAATCAGTAAATTTCCATTTTGGAGAAAAAAAACTTTTACTAGGTATTGCCACTGGCATTGTCCATAGTCGATCGGCTGGACAGACATTTTGAAAAATCTCAATTGTTCGTTGAAAGGGCTTGCCCAAAACTTGTATTTCCGTCAACATTTCAACATCTCTTTTTGAAGCACCGTTTTAATTTTCTCAATATTACTTTGACACTCTTTTTAAGCTAATATACGAAAAAGTCAAAATTTCATTGGTGTTCTTATTCTGTCCAATAATCATATTTTTTTGCACTGGAATTGGAGCATGTATCAGCTACAAGGATAAACATTGTATTTTAGCAACGACTATGAAGTGCAAGAAAACGTTAGATGTTAGCATAACGCGCGGTGTTTTTAAAACTGACCGGTTTCCACAACGAATGCAAACATCGCGTTGAAGGTCGCCGGTTTGTAACGAAAGAGAAACATCATAAGATGACTCGTGGAGAGAATAGTAAATAGTAGCCGAATGTAATGTCCACAATTCCCTTGTTTATTGCTTCAGTACTTCAATACAGCTTCATTCTGCGAAATGATCAGATTCTCCTGTCTAGAGGATCTTTTTTTTTAATATCGTAAAAATTTAATTCTGCGGAGAGCTTCAGTTTAGGATTGATTCAGACTACAGTTTTTTTAACGAATTCCCGAATACGCATGTATTCAGTCATCGTGCCCCTTGTGTATTGATCATGTTAAATAATCAGAAATTATGTCATTTTTACTTTTCGTGACACCTCTCACATTTTTTATACTTTGGCAATGAGTTTTTCTCATTCAATTGTCATTGAGGATTTTTATAATATTTTGATAACTGATGAAATGAGGAGGCTTCTATTTACCTTTTCGAAGAAGAAACTGGCACATTAACAATATGGTTACTAATGTCAGTATTGGAAATAATGGTGTCTGTGTAAAATAAAAATAAGTTTATTTCTTTCAGACAATTGTAACGAAAACATCTCATTTGAAAATGAGAAGAGTGAGCTGTTCAGATTATTCAGTAGCGAACGTAATATCTAAGCAAATCTCTCAGTCTACTAAACCTATGTTGATATCACAAGTGTGTATGACTGAAAAAAGTCGGTAGGTAATTGTGTAATTATATATCTATCTTCAAAAACATTACTGAAGGAATCGCGTTGATAGCATCATGTTGATAGTACCAATAATTAGAAAATATCTTGAAACTAATTCACTGTATTAAATATATTAAAATTATTTAAAAATCAATAGAATATGTGCGGAAGGTAATGTAGCTGTTGATAAAAAATAATGTAATTAACAATTACGAAACCGTTCAGAGAGATTCGAAATTCACATACAAGTGTGACATGGTATGAACTAATACTTTCGTGTTATCTTTTCTTCCATATCAATATATTTAATGTCATTATGAGTGTGCACTATCACTATATCACTAACACAATATACAAGAGATAAAAAATAAACGATAATCGGGTGTGAAGCCTTATCGCGTACTATTTGAAGAGCTACGAGCGTGCGTGTTTGCGTGTGTGAAGATACTCATACAAAGAATCCCTGAAATACAGATTTTTAAATTACGAGATCTTTGAAGATTTACATATGTTATTACACAGATATTTATAGCAGGGTTAAAAAATTGTCAGTTTTGAAATACTAGAGAATTTGCTTTCGTTTTTTAATGCATGTTTCTATCTATTTAAATCACATTGAAATTTTTTTTTAAAGTTTCCTCGAGGCATTATTGAGAAGTAATTCACCCTGCACGATTTCTTGAGCTCTGTAATCCCTACCATAACCCACACACTGTATTAAGTAGAATTATGAAAATAGGTAGCAACGAGCATTTCCGAGTGAATAGATAAGAAAGTATTCACTTCATTGTAATAAAAACTATTTGCAAAAGAAATGATCTGAAGATTTTGAGTATTATTTCTTATCGTGCTCTACATGAAGAAATCATCTTACTGGAGAACATGAAAGAAACAAACGAAAGGAACAAAGAATTGAAGTTACCATTTTTTAAGATCATAAACTGAAGAATAATAGTTGTGTGCAAAGTAATGACAAAATGATATAAACTGTTTTAGATAGTGCAAAATCTGGTCTGAGAATACCATAACCACTTAAATCTTTATCGTTAAACCTGTTTCAACTGATATTTTATTGTATCGTAGTAATTTTTATATTATTTCGCGTATGTAGCAAATATTTTTTATTACATTAATTAAAAATATATAAAATGTTGAAAGAAGTAAACCGAAGGTAAAGATCTATAATACGCATATATCTGTCTAAAACATTTCATTTTAGTTTAACAGTCCTTCACAGTCACAATACTCAGAACAGCAAAATGTATTTGGGCTATGTTGCCGGTATTCTGTAGAAAAAGAGTTCGCATCAAATGTTACGTATATATTACTCATCTGTTTACATTTCTATCGAAGAGTCAGTTACATGTACCTACAGACATAACGAGAGGAAAGTCAAACATGATCTCATTGTAAAGAAAGAGCAATTAATCAGAAAGATTACACGCTAAAATTACAAATTGATGTGAGAAAGTGTGAGAGAGAAGTTGAAATTTTGCAACAAAAGTTGTTGCGTTTTTCAAACTAATACGTTCCAGTACTCTGAACACTACTTCATTAAAAAATGTTCGTCGCCAGGAACGAATACTACAACTATTTTAGTAATTTTATTCGTAATTTGTGCCGTTCTCTGGCTGAGAATATATAACATCTAAATAGGCCGAATTAGTGGTCACTAGTGCGTGAAATATACCTTAATATTGGGAATTGAAGTATTTCCACTGCTAATTCTTGGTCTTATTAGGTATAATTAGAACTCATTATATTACAATTTGCTATTCGTAGCACTGCTGTAAGTAGAAGTGTGACGGGAAATTACCCCAAATTAATGAAATACTTTTTTATATTATTGTGTGGAGAGATAACTGAACTTAAGCCACCACCTACATGAAACGAGTTTTTATATATTCTAAAGTTTTATTGTCCTGGAATTGGTGCGCGGAAACGCAATTGTCTTCAAAAATTTCCTAATGCTTAATATTGTGAGATACAGAACGATTTTCCTTTCTGGAAATGATTAATTGGTGTAATCCGTCATCCTTGCGCCTGTATTTTTAGTATAATTACGTATCCCATAATGTCATTTCGAACTTTAAAACGGGCAAAACCGTTTGCATCTCTGAATGTCCCTTTAATCTTATTAATTACAATTTCATGTTCTGTTTTCAAAACTCGGTCGTAAATATTCTAATTCTGCACATTATAAGTTTTAAAGATCGTCAAAATTTGCGATTTTTCGGGCACTCGCCCACAGAGGTTCGGTGAGCTTACGAAGGCTGGGCGCCTGTTCATCAACATCACCGGCCTGCCATCTCGCCTGCGAGTTGGCCAGCTCGCCTGGCGTTCTTCGTAATCGCGAGCAAGCGGCGGCGGCGGTGGCGGGCGGGCGGCGGCGGCGCGCAAGCGGAGTGCGGGGGGGCAGGGATTCCGCTCGCCTCCCCCGCTCCCCTCTCCACCCGCTCGCCCCCCCCTCAGCGCGCCGTGTCTGCGTGCCCTCGGTCGTGCGCGCGGGAAGATGTCATCCACGCTCCCCTCTCCTCCCCTCCCGCCAACCTCCGACTGCTCCCGCTCTCCGCGCGCTGATAGCAAGGCGCGTCGGACAAGAAATGGCGTTACATCCTTGGACCGTCTGTGCAGATATTTTGGCAACACGGGTCGGATAAGAGCGGTTCGCCGCGCGGGCAGCGCGCGGCGGGTTGGGCGGAGGCGTGGCGCGGCGGGGAGGGGGCGAGGCGTGGTTTCCGTCCTCGTCCTCGCGGCTGTCCTCCTCTGGTCAGCGGCGCTTCGTTGACTCTGCTCCTCGGGACTCTGGGGTCGTTGGTTTGCACGGCGGGCGGCTTCGCGCGTGATTGCAGCTCCGAGGCCTTGCAATTGTAATGTAAAGGACTTCGCGGAGCCGCGCGGGCTCCCACGCGGGGGGCGGCGGGGGCGGGGCGGCCGGAGAGGCAGGCGGAGCGGGGGAAGAGTATATAGCGCAGCCGCGTGGCGGGGGCGGGGGTTGCGATGGCTCAGGCGGGAGACCGGCGGCGGGGTCGGAAGAGGAGTCCTGCGGAAGGAGAAGGAGGGGAAGAGGGAAAAGAAAGGCGAAGCACGCGAGAGGGGAGGGGCGGGGGGCGGAGATTGCGAGCGAAAGTGGGTACGGGAAGATAGGGTGTGACAGCGTTGGCGAAAACCACGCCAATCGCGCGCCTCTAATCCAATCAGCCATAAGCGCGGTTAATCCAGGAGATTTTACCGCGGCACGCGAGAAGTCGCAGGGCGGGGCAGAGGGGCCGCTCGCGGGAGCGGGGGAGCGGCAGACGAGGGACGCCGCTGCAGTGCCCCCTTCCCCCGCGCGCGCCGGGCGGGGCAGTCTCCGCCCACGCCTTGCTCGCCGCCACCCCCGCCGCCCCCGCCTTCTTCGCCGCGCTCCATTGCGCTTCCACGCCGAGCGGCGTGGGCCCACTGTACTGATCGTTCCGCTCGTGCTCGTTGCTATGGAGTGCTGGCTGCTTTTGCATCCCAACGCTTGTTGTTGTTGACCTAACTACTTTTAAATATATGTTCTACTGTCGTTGGTAAAATAATTTTAATCGGTTTAAGGACATCTTTTAGCACTATTCACTGTTGCGTCGCTACAGACAGCGTCAGTCAAGGAAGCAATTATGATATCTCCCTTATTTTTGTTACTTCTCCTTACTTATCAACTCAATTAACACATTATCGACATTTTTATTAGTTACATTATCAAATGGTTCATAATACATTAATTTTCTTGTATATTGATTTTTTCTATAAAATTATTAGCTTGTTCTTTAGTAAAATATATAACAAGAATATTTTTAATAAAATAAACATACAGGGCATTTCTTATTTTGTTATTTAGGGGTCATTAGTAATTTCTTGGCGTTGATTATTTCGTGTGCCATGAAATTAAGCTCTAAGCAAAACCAGAAGAAAGAAACAACGCTTTACTAGATGTATACAGAAATACAGTTAATTGCTTTCTCACGCAGCAAAACGCAAATACGTGATTAAATTAATTTTAATAAATTATAAACGATTTAAATCATTTTTGAAATTATATTTGTTTTGGAAATTTTTATGCCATGATTTGGCAAACTTGCGTTTTACTCCTGAAGGTTGTGCTTCATGCAGTCGAAGCTCTCTTTCTAAGTATTGCAGAATGAAAAACCTTCCTTTTCTTATTTAATCGACGGAAACCTCAAATCTCGGAATTGACAAAATTGACGGATGCATATCACGCCAGCTCTCAGTCGCTCGCTACCCTCCGATTGGCCCGAATGTAACTCGTCAGACCCTTAGCCAGTCAGACAGCCGGTCGTCAGAATTATAGTGCACTTATAGAAGGCAAATGATGATAACGACCTCCAGAGTCTACAGCACCTATTGAATATGCGCGCAAAGTTCCGATGACGTGCAGGTTGCAATGGAAATGGAACATTACAAAAACAATTGCTATGGGGGTACCTGCTTCGGTAAAATTACTTTCTATTGCTAATATTATAAGAGTCATACTGCTGTTTTTTAATCATGAAATGACTTATCCGTATATGTTCAAATATATAAAAAGTGTTACTTTATTGTTTATAGGCATGAAACCTACAAAGTAAAATTTTTTATACCTCGGACATAACACCCAAAATTAGTTCATCAATATTATCCGATTTATAGGCTTGTTCTCTTTTTGAATGATTGCTGTGTTTAGTTGTGACACATGGCAGTAGAAGATAATCCATAAAGTATTCGCAGTAAATAATCGATAGGTTTTAGAGACATCTTTGTTTAACGACTGTATAATAAAATATAAATCTCTAACAAAATATCTTACTTCCAAAAGAAATATCCCATCCTAATTTACCGCAGAAACCGACTTAAAAAAGAATTTCAAATTTAGATATAACCCGAAACCTGACAAAATCGGTATCGCGGGCGATAAGAAAAATGTATAGTTTCGAGGAAACTGAGATATGTGCCATAGAATTGTTTAGTAGGGTGAATAATAATAGTAAAACTTTTCTGATGTCTCTTTTTCGTATATCGTACTATCGCCAACCTACGAATGAACCTGAAAAAATGACAAGAAATTGTTTTTGAATTTCCACGAATAGATATCGAAGAAACGCCAAACAGTTTTACGTTGAACAAATGTTGGATACAGTGTGATGTTTTTACTATATATTACACTTCTTAGACAACATTTTTTCAAATAACTGGCATTTTCTAAATTGAGAAAACTTTTCAATGGTACTGTTGTAATTTATTGAATAACTAGATAAAACAGTTTACAAACATTGAAAACGATAAATATAAGTTGAAATTTTGTAAATTAAAAAAAAGAAAGAAATGTTTGGGTGTCGTCCCGGACATCCGCCTCTCCCTCTGGTTCCCACTAATGACGACACTGACTGCACATCACCAGAATTAGTGCAGTTCTGTCTGCATAGAGGGAGGAAAACATTTGGTGGCAGCTGTGGAATTTGGTGATATTTGAGAACGTTACGGTAATAGTGGAAGCATGGTTTAAGCGCAAAAAAGATCTGCAGAGGGAGCTTGGAGTAAAACTATTAGTAATATGAAATTGAAAATTTCGAGGTATGGATGTGGTTTAGCAAACTTCTCGTAAAACGATTAGGGTTATGAGATACTGAAGCAAACATATTTGCTGTTCGGTGGAAAGGGATTAGAGTTATTTAGGTAAGCAGAAAATGTGAAGCCGAATTACTTACTTGAATGTGTACAGTATACTATCTGGTATTGAAAGAAATGTCATGTAAAATGTTCACATCTCTAAAATATAGTATGTGACAAAAACGGAAACGCTTACAGTGGCTCTGGACCGGAGAAACCAAGTTGAATCGTTCAATACAGTTTGTGCTGTTTAAATTCAAACTGACGTTTATTAATCCTCTCCTCCGAACATTATTTTTGTCTTAAATTTCTTTTGTAGTTACATGCGTTTCATTTGTAATTCCGTTTATTTTTTCTTAAGTCTTGGCATCATATGAAACTGTTTGGTCATGCTATTTTGTTACTGTTTGAAACTGGGTTTTTGTTATGGTTTAGTACCCGGGCATTGCAAACGTGCCATTTTCTGACACCGAGATGAGTTGAATTTATGTGCACTTTGACAGTTTTCTCATCGTTGTGCGCAGCGCTATTAACATTTTGTAGTCGATGTAGTCGAACGTGGCAACGTTCTCGATAATAATCCATTAATTGAGTCATTGATAATTATTGTATTGAAGTACATCCTTTTTTTTATTTGTTTATTTTCCAAAGTATTCTGTGGCGTGCGAGGATAATTATGCGAATGGAAGTTGTCTACCATAGTTACTGTGAGACTTCTCTCCCCTATAGGCCTAATATTGTATTGTCTATTTGCTTTTAAGAAACCAGTTTTTTTTGTTTCATAATATATTTACCTTCCCCAGTGTGGGATTATTTCCCTCTTCTGTTTTTTTGCACATCTTCATTTCAACTGTCTTTTGATAGGGTGACTCCTGTATATTTATATAAAATTATACCGTTGAAGATTCTTTTGTCAGTCTCTAAATCATGACATTTCAATCACAGTTTCATATTATTCAAATAATATTTTATGATTCACCTAGATAAGATCATAAAGTAATATAATTTTACATAAACCCAAATTTACAGAATCGCCGACGCATGAAACGTGTGAAAAATTTGGGAGCAGCGAAGTTTATTAACAAAGGAGATAAAAGACTAGGGATGTAAGATGTTGAATTGTAGGTGAAATTAACAGCCAGAGAATTAAAATAGGGAGGAATGAAATGATTATGACAAATGCAAAGAAATTAAGTTAGTATGGATACGACCTTCGTACAGGAAAAGAAACTACCAAAGACGTGTGACTCTCCTCTTACTTTGAGAAGGCTCGGAAGGGGATAAGGACGAAAATTTATGGCCGCGGTTTTCCCTTCTTTTACGTACAATATTAATTTATTCTTATGTAATCAGTTTGAAATAACTAAAATGGTAAGTTTGACTGTTTCTATTATCAGAGAATTTTTGTGTCGTCGGGAAGATAAATTCTAAAGCAATAAATACTAATGGGAAACATATATTTATTGAAGTTCCTAGAATTATCTGCTATAAGAAATCATGTACAAGTTATCGGCATTTTACTGCATTACTTGCATTAAATACACAAAGATAGTTTCACACTACTTCTTCTCTCACATACGTCACATACAGTATTTACTGTATTTTAACTAAATAAATCTAAATCTACTTTTCATTTTTGTACGTTTAGATTTTGTAGTGTTTCTCTTCAAAAGACTGTTCCATAGAGAACATTCTTTTGAAGAGATGATATACTGTAATTTCTTGAATACTCACAAAAAGTAGAAAAGAAATTGCAGATATATAGGCAAAAATTGCCCAACAAAAATATTAACCAGACTTCTCCACACAAAATAAATAAATTGGCAGATATCTGATATAAAATGAAACACAAATTAAACTATCAATGGAATAGCATTTTTAGCGCTCATATAAAAATAATGAACAGAAAATAGTAATGAACAATAATGAACAGAAAATAGCAAATTGTGTGAACTGGAATAATAACGAACAACTCATTTACTCACTAACATTTAATGAAATCATCTCGCGTTTGGTATTTATGTCAAATCCCGCTTTGAAAAGTCATCATATCACAGCGGAAAGTGACACATCATATCTTTGATACACTACATGTACAAGATTTACATAAATTCATTTGTTGCAAACGTTAGCATAAAGACATTTTAAATTCAGACAACTTTCAAGATGAAAACTATACGATTCACAAGGACTATGGAAATAACTATTTGATAAAATGTAAATTGAAGTTTCTCAATTTTTGTGGTTGTAACTTTATTATTTAATGTAATGGCGGCTGCTAATGTCGTTGTTAATGAGACCTTATGTAAATATTAATTATAGTGTGGAAAATGGTATGGAATGTCTTGGTTTTTCTGCGAATAATCGTGAAATAAATCCTCTTTTATTCTAATTCATTCCTTACGTATAACCAGGCTACCGACGTCTTACTTAAATTCAGGTCGTTTTGAAATATGCCTATCCGCAACCCGTCAACCGAAAAAAATAAAACAGCCTCCTTACCCTGTCTGTGAATCATCACCTGAAACCGAGACTTCTTAGTATTCAGTGCGTACCCTGTCACGGCTTCTGAGCACGAAGTAACATCTCCAAGGACTGCCACATACGGGCACGTATTCGCACAGCCGTCTACCCCACAACCCGTTAGGTCCTGCTCTAGGACAAGTAAATTGAACAGGTCCCGTGAACGTTTTACAGATTTTAAATTTTAAACACATCGTACAAACAATTTTATAAAGAAAAGTATAACATTTGCAACAAATATTATAAATTATAATGTAATTTTTTTAAACGATTAAAAAATTTACTGATAACGTATCACTATAAAAACTAATTCACATTTTAGATTCTTCAGTTTTAACATGTTTTGTTCCCACCATAATACATGGCATTTTCTTCAATTCTTTTAAAAGCAATGTACATGATATTCTTAACATGCGTATTTGAGAAGAAACGATAAAATGTATTTAATATTAAACGGTTCAAAATGGGGAAACATTTTGTGTATGGTGATTGATCCTTAATTTTATTTACGATATTATTGTGTTACTGTGTTTGTGTACTATTTCATGTTACATGCGAATAGTTTATAAACGTAGTATCGCTTAGTAAACTTGAATCATTCGAGAACATTTTAATTTTTCAAGTTATTACGCAACTTTTCATGTGCAGTACTCAGTAAATGTTGAAATAATCATTATCTTTACTGCAGAGATGATTCATTCGCACCTGATCTCCTTTAGATAAAACGAAAAATTGTCAAGTGCTGCTTTCGAAAGATTCTAAGTTCTTCTCATTATTGCTCATTACGTAAATATAGAACGAACTATCAATCTATGAACCTGGAGCAAGTACTTGAAGATAAGCGTTATTAGCTTAAAAGGGGCACAGCACTGTAATCACATTTTACTTTTCCTCCAGTTTATGAGTTAGTGTACTTTATCTTTGTTTCTCATTTTCAACTATTTTCTCAATAAAAAGTAACATGTGTCGTATAGGATATCGCTTTGACTTATTTGACATACTGCAGGAGATATGGGTGATTGAAAATTGTCTTGAATAACTGAACTTCTATTCTGACAAGTGGAACCATTTTAATTCCACAAGAACACGTTGGGCAGTATTTTTGTTTTTTAGGAGTAAAAATGCAACTCATTAGTTTCGTTTACGGCAGTAATAAATATTATGTATTATTTTGCCACTCAAATATTCTGAATAATTGTTTGTATTTAGACAAATTGTAAAACGCAAATTGTTAAACTATTGGAGCTTCGACTAAAATAGATGTCAGTGGAATATTGAATGTCCACGGAATATAATTCCTAAAAGATTATTCAATCTCTTCAACCTAGCATAACATCACATCCCATTTTTGATACTTTTATTATTTTTTGACCATTTTAGGGTATACAATTAATTTTGCATATTACTCGCAGTATTTGTAGCCAAATATTCTATAAAGAAATTTAGCCAACACTGTAGAGTAAGGAAAACTGCCCGAGTAGAGCGTAGTTGGACTTCATTCATTCTGAGAATCATGCCGATCAACACGCCAATTTCCAACACAATTGTTAATGTGATATCCGGAGTGTCTCCCTTTGCGATCCTAAGAAACCAAACTGACTGCCAGAAACAGCGCCATCGCAGGCCCCGCGCTGACCGCCCGCTGACCACCCGACTACCGGCGCCTCTGGACCAAGCAGCCGGGCCGCGCGCAGCTACCGTGTGCGGGCGGGCGGGCGAGCATCCTTCACGCGTCCCGGACGCCCGCAGCAGCAGGTCCAAATTGGGCTCGAGGGCCGGGGGTTTTCATATTCCTGAAGACGCTCGCACCGCACCGGGCCGGACTCGTGCGGGGGCGGGGCGGGGC
>BOPP01000137.1:1726702-1757198 GCA_017312745.1 Gryllus bimaculatus | reverse complement strand
GCTGCGGTCTTGGAAACGGCTCCCCGCGGTCGCTGCCCCTGTGCACAGGGCCTGCACTCCGCCGGTTTGGAGACTGCGTTGTGGAGAAGTTCAATTAAGATTTGACTATGAATGTCCATAAGGGATATTAGATCAGAATAAGTGCTCGTGATCTCCGCTGTGCGTACCCTGGCCTGTCCTGTTCGGTCTTCGAAGAATTTCGCCATGGTCACAGCACGTTGCCAACTGGCCTCATTTATCATCAAAGCTCGATCTCCACCAGGATTTGAAGTCAGATTCATTTATTCATCTTCATGAAAGTGTCAGTTCATGAGCATTGTAAGCATCCGTGGCCATCCGTGGATGTTGGTAGTTTCGATGTTATTGAACGAATGGGGTTGGAACAATGGAATGAGGGGTCCCGGAAACCCGAGAAACGCGCTAATATCTGCGCGATCCCGCTTTCCTCACCACAAATTCCTCGTTAATAGATCGGGAGTTGTACCCCAGTACCTAGAAGCTGTTCCCGTAACGGCGCAGGTTGAAATATCTGTGTCACGGCACAGATTTGCAACCGAGCAAGCCAGACTTCCAAGCGGAGCGGCGCTTGAATGTGTATTGACCAATTTAAGGTCCAACAGATTTACAACCGACGCAAGCCTGGCTCGCGAACGACGCTAGACGGTGTATCGGCCGCTTCAACCATTTCTACAGACGTGTGGGTGAAATGTAACATGATTGGTAGTTAATATTTTTAATTTTAGGTATCACCGTCTGCTCACCTTTGTAAATTTTAACTGTTTCAGACGCCAAAGCGGTTAGAGCAAGTCTGTGTAAACCGAGAGATCCATGTTTGATTCCCAGCTCGGGTGGTTAATTCTTTGAACAGTGAAACATCATTTGGAAATGTTTAATGTTATGATTAGAAACACCCACGAGGAAAATGAGTTGAAAATAATTGTTTCCGTTATCTACATTGTCTCCAATGCTTCCTCCCTCCCGCGATCTTGGCATGGTGTTCGAGTGGGCACCCAGCAGTCGTTGCCACTGTGCTGCTGTAGCCAAACTCTCTCAGCATTTCCACGAGTATTTGGGGCATCGGAGTGCGCTTTAAGTCCCGTAATTCTGTACCGTAAGTACAGTACCGTGGTGTAATTCTATATCGACGGCAAAACGTAGTAAAATTTACCTAAAGTAACATCTACCTAATTTTACTGAGGAGCAATTTAAAGGTTTTGTCCTCGAAATGTTTTTGGTGCTTCTAATGCTTCTTGCTTCCTTTTTAATATTTTGTAGACAGTTATTAGTACTCCCCAAGAAGAGCAAAACACTTTAATTTAAAATTTCCCATTTTGGTAAAAAAAATGGCATTGCATCTTTGCATGCGTGGTAATGGGTTATTATCTGTAATACTGTGAACCCCAACAATCAGAACTAATTGCAATTGAATATCATCGGAGAGTGCACCCACACCAGCAACCTCACCACATTGTCAGTCTGAGCTTGCCTAGAAAAACATGAGTAATTTGGACTAGGTCTCCAGTATTTCTGCCCGTGTCTCTTTATTTTGTTCTTGGAAGTTCAAAGATGTGTCTGATATTACATCTACACAATTCTAATTTCTCATGTTCATAATTATTAGAGATTTTAAAATATTTGATGCTTCAATACCTGATCGAAGCTCTTTTATTTATTACAGCAGATTAAATATAATTTTCACCTCACCACATCCCGAAGCTTCCGATTTACGAAAACAGACTGTGGGCTACGAAGCTCCCGAAATGGGGCAAAGGAAGGGAAGTAGTAGATGTTATACTTCGGAAACGTTTAATATCTTGACTCGAAGTAGAAATAAAATAGGAGGTATCCTTGCTGAATTAGAACACGGATAACTAGCTCTTACCATCATCAACAGTTGTAACATCTAAAAATACAAAAATCGAGAACACGCATTCAAGTTGATCTGTAATGCTATATTACTCGTTTGAAAGTCGTTCGAAGTTATTCTGGGTGGAATTCAAAATTCACTGTGATTTAGATATGTTGAATCAACAATTAATTAACAGCAGTGTTGCTAATAATAATAATAATAATAATAATAATAATAATAATAATAATAATAATAATAATAATAATAATAATAATAATAATATTTATTTGGCTACAATTGGCTGATTGCCAGGTGGTAGCTATAACATACAGTTTTACAATATGTGTACATTCACAATCCAAAAACCATTTACAACACAATCCTTTCGAGCATATTACACATATAAATATACACAGTATTCAAATATACACATACTCACACACATATATACACACTCGCACACATACATACACATTCTTATATATGAATGCTCACTCTCAGGTTCACTCATGCCCTACATAGTATACATGCCGACGAAACATACACTTAGTTACACCTAGTAAACATGCATAGATATACATATACATAAAATTAACCAGTTATACAATTTCTTTTTTAAGTAGAAACACAATGTGGATTTAAGTTAGCTCTTTAAACATCTAAATTTGTTCCCCACCCACTTTGTTTATTTATGCTATTTAACTAATTTAGGTAGATTTCCACTGCAGTGCACTGCACTGCACTGCACTGCACTGCACTGCACTGCACTACACTGCACTACACTGCACTACACTGCACTACACTGCACTACACTGCACTACACTGCACTACACTACACTACGCTACACTACACTACGCTACACTACACTACGCTACACTACGCTACACTACACTACGCTACACTACACTACGCTACGCTATCTATAATACGCTACACTTTATCTATAATACGCTACAATTCACTTAAATTATGGATTCTGAGCTCTGCGGTAAAATACATCCTCTACATGTACTTAAGTAGTCTTCTATAAACACCAACAGAGCCAGGAAAAGGATTGACGACTGCTGCAGGGATTTCATTCCAATTTTTCAACTTTTTATTTTGTATTTGTGATCGTTTCTCCCAACACTTGAAGGGGAGTAGTCTTTTCGTTACTTTTGCCCATACACGTGAGAGGTAGCACAACCTGGCTTTTTTTCTTCGCACACTGAGGATTTCTAGAGGTTTTGGTGGATTTGAACTACTCGAAGATCCCTTATTTATGAATTTGATTGTTTTCTTTTAAATTTTTTCTAACTCGGCAATCTGACCTAAACTGTATGGGTCCCACCCTGCTGATGCGTATTCAAGAATCGGCCTAACTAAAGATGTGTATCCTATTTGTCGACTCTCTTTTTAATTGTTCACATTACAAAGTGTAGTGACTTTTACACTTATCGGGCAATAGAAGTAACGTGTTCCCCCCTCATGCCAAGTCTTGGCGTAATATAACACCCAGATACTTTCAACACGCTACTTCTGGAATGAACACGCCTCCATTTGGTATTCCAGAGCAACCTTCTTTGCTGATTTCGAAAAGCTTAGTGATTTACTTTTTACGGCATTTATCTTCGTTTCATTAATGGTAGCCGAGGAATAAATGTTGTTTAGATCGTTTTGAAGTGTGAGAATATCTTCGTCCGAATCTATTCGCTGATAAATGTAACATTTAATAATCTCTTCTGTAGTGTGGCTGTAGATTACAATTCTACATGTGATGTACTCACACGTGCCTCAAGAATGGTGGTCTGTTGAACATCCATATGAACATCCATATGAACATCCATATGAACATCCATCCTTTAGTTCTATTCTTATTACCAATTGAATGTTACATTGTTCAGTTTTTTAAATCTTTTATACCATATCTAACTCCTTGCAATTTTGCTTTGTGATCTTACTATAATATTATACTTAAACAACATTTAAAGAACAACAATAACAATAACAATAACATCGTCATCTTGTAATCGTGTTTGGTTAACCCCGATGCGATGCCGCAGCGGCCACGCGGCGCCTTGCGCAACGGCACCGAGATGCAGCTCGTGGGCGGGGCGGCTGGGGCGCCAGGCAATCCAGAAAGCGCGCGCGTATCTCATCGCGTGGAGCGCTGCGAAGCTCTCGCGCCCCATTGTCTCCGCAGCGCGGCCCGCTGCGCCGCGCGCGCGCCCCACTGCGCTTCGCAGCGCTACACTTCGATTTAAAGAGAGTGGCTTCTGAGAGGGCATCAGCCTGGCGCGGTTATCCGGTCGAGAGCCTTGTTACGAAGTAAAATTTCGGTTTGGAAACTCTAGATGCGATACCTCCGTGTCAGAGCTGATGAGCCCGGGCCCCTCGTAAGGTATGTAATCGAACGTCTGTTCAATACCCACATCTGGAGACGGCTGATGATTAAAGTTGGAGTGCTATGGTGGCGGTGATGATGGAAAAGGAGAAGTAGAAGAAGGAGCATAAGAAGCAAGAGGAGAGGAGGGAGGAGGCGGAGGCGCCTGCGGTACAATGCAATATGGATGACAGTGTGATTAAGACAGCGACGTTTGTAAAAGTGTAACAAATATAAATCGGCAACAATTATCAGCCGTTGCGTGATACGAATAGCTTTATAGGCAATCAAGTGGGTTCACGGCAGGTTCTCACCGGTAATCATTTTTCGTCAGTAAAAATGGTTGTCACTGTTTCTTCCTCTTGTTTTCTGTTGTTTTCTCCTGGTCCACATTCTGAAAACCCCTAATTGTTTTTCACTGTGTTTCAGATGTGTCCAGATTTCACAACAGGTGAACTCGCCACAGATGTAAGTTTTGACGGAATCAACCTGTTTAATATCTATATTAGAATTATAAATAAAGTAATAAATGTATGATTTTGTTGTTTTGACAGTATGGGCGAATACCAATATAAGCGAAGAGTGATACTTTTAAAATCTGTGTTTATTTGTCGAATGCCGGCGAATTATATGTTTGCACCTATCACAATACAAATAAAATAAAAAAACAAACTTCGAACAATTGGTTACGATTCACACGAAATCCTACCTCAACGGAAACATATTCTTGTTCATACCAACTACGGTTCCCTTTTCAGCATTCAAATTGCATAACCTGACACTTGCTACGAACTATCAACTTATTGTTTTCAATAATGCCCGATTGATGAAAACATCTTTCAGCAAACGTTGGTCTACAAAGTGTTAACTGGTTTAAAGGCTTATTTCAATAAGGTTACAACAGACAATCTTTGTCACCTGTCTGTCTCTTTGTACATGTTTGCCTGTCCGTCGGCCTATCGGTTAGCCGGTCCATCCATCCATCCATTCCACCGACCGACCGACCGACCGTTCGACTTACTGATTGACTGACTAACAGGCTTCAGTAATTTCGTAACATTAATGTTAATTTGTCAATCTTTTAAGATATACAAAGCCACTTTGCCAATAAACTTATTATGCCTTTATCAGGGCTAAAAAATTAAAAAAATATTTTTAAATTTTCGTATTTTGCGTTGAATATAAATTTTACGCAGCGAAAGTATTTAAAAGCATTTATGATGGTAATATATTCCAAGTGTTGAATACTTTTGAATGGTTTAATACGTTCATGGGGATATATTCTCCTATCTACACTTTCGGCCAAAACTCTTTGTTTCATTGGATCTCGTTTTCAGGGTAAGTTGTTTGTGCCCCTTCCCCAATCCTGCTTCTGTCATTATCGCGGCCTTTCATGGACGTGGATTTTTTATCCAGTATCTTACAAAACTTCGGCGAGTTATGTCAAAGGTGAGGCGTTCACGCCTCAAGTAAACTGCCTGAGTTGCCAAAAATGGTCACAAGGAGTTGCAGGAAGCAGCCGTCAGTTTGCTTAGAGCGAAAGGAAAAGAGAAAGGAGAAGGGAAAACGAGTAAATAGAAACAAGATTGGAAGAGGATGATTACTGCGAAATAAATGTTTCTTCGGTAATCGCCTGAAATGCAAAACGGACGATCTCTGTTGAAAGTTCCATTCAACCATTCGACCTGCAAACAAAGCTCTTTAACGTCACCGTTCATTTCGAAGCCTTTATGCAAATTCTGCCATTATAGGTATAAAACTGTAAAATTGTGTAATGGAAATGCAATATCGCTTACTTGACAACAAACTTTAGAGTGAATTGAGAACTCAGAATATTTATTGCTAGTAATCGTTAGTAAAAGAAACAGCTTCTTTTAAAATGTTTAATATAAATGATACCCCATCCCAATTATTTGAATGCGTAGTGAAATAATATGTTTCATGTACTTCTATGCGAATTGCATTGTTTATAACCTTTGTTAAACCTTGAATCAGTTTTTCATCACAATTCTAAAGTTTTATGATGTCAGTGAAGTGTGTTTGACCGGGAGGTCCTAAAGTTAGAGTACCAACGTGGCAGGGTGTTCGACAACAGCTGGATAGCTAGATCGAAATTAGCTACACTCTAGAAGGTAATTCTAACGTCGGCTGTCCTGGTCGTTTTTTTCGTGATTTTTCCGATGAACAACACAGGAATGATGGAGTAGTCCTCTCAGAAGTAGGGCCAAGGACCGCACGTGATCTTTTCTTCCTTTTCCTTACGCTATCCTCACTTTTTTTCTGCACACACAGTTACAATAACAACACAACCACACATGTCGGAGACCAATCGGATCTTAGAGCTTGTTACCTGTGAGACTACGCTCCGCTTGTGGGAGATACCTGCTTGTGAAAATCCCCCAAACAGACGTGTAAGTTGGCGCCGGATCTCACAATTCAGTAGGGGACGATCACTGCCACTTCCCGTGATAAACAAAAGCAGTACACTTTTGAAACTAATGACCATAACAGTTGACGCTCCCGGAAACACGAAATAATTAACTGGGAAAACACAATGAAGTAATGAAATCTTGCGACATTCCATAAAGTCGTTTCCTCAACCGTCCTTCCCAGGTAAAAGAAATCATAAACGAAACATAGACACTCGTAATTCATATTTTAAATACCTTTATTTTCTATCTGTTCAGTCCACTGATTTAACAGAGATTTGCATGTCATAATACCAGAACTGGGTTAGGGCATAGGCAAGCCGGGAGTTCATTTATTCGAAACTCGTTAGGCGTTACTCGTTAGCGTTAGGTTTGCCACTTTGTGTTTGGATTTCTTTTTATTTTGAATTTGTAACATTCTATTGTTTAATTTTACGTAATTCTATAATTTTTCATTGCCCTTATCGTATTTCAGTACGGTCCTAATTAGGCCTAATGTAGACTACGCCCGCACGAAACTGCTGTTCGACAGTTTAACTCGCCAATGTAGTATACTGCGGCCCCAAATGAGATTTCTTTGACACCCGAGCTTTGCACCCACGAGATTTTTGAGTGGCATGAAATGCAGATAAGTCTTTGAATGCTTAGAAGCTGCTCCGCCCCTAAGAGCAAATTGAATGTGTCTTGCCTCCAATGGGAAACGGCTGGATGAAATATGATTCGCGAAGCACGCTTTCGTATACACGCCGCGAAATAACTGCGCCCTCGCCCTACCCAGCAGTGAAGAGAAGATGACACGGAGGCGACTGAAAACATTGATTGTCGTTCGTTTGTTCAAATAAAGTGGTCAAGCTTTCACATTAGTGGCAGGTTGTACATGCGTTGTATACGAAGGCGAAGTTCTTTGCACCGGTGGCAAGGCAGACACTGATGATATATCATTTACGTCCTGGGGTAGAGTGTACTGTGATGCTGTGTCCTTTTAGATTACAAATCATTCTAGCTTTACAAAATAAAACTGATAAGCTGAAAAAATGTGTTGAGGTGGGGTAAATCACCGTTCCTGGGCTGCGAAGCATTGAAATGAAAGGACAAAGAGAACAGTAAATAAAATATATTTGGAACTTGTGGGAATGGAAAAGAACCCCAATTCCAAGGTAATAAGAAGATGATTATGAACATGATTATCTTCATGATAATTCTGGACAAAGAGAACTGGTTGTTTTAAGAAATTTTAAAATCCATGAACAGTAAGTTCATTATTTTCGTGTATACGAAACACAACATCGAGAAAGATAAAATACTGAGACATTTGTGGATAACTACTTATAATTTTTTTATACTACATAATCATTTGTAAACACAAAAATGCTTCTGAACATATCTGTTGTACTCAAGTTCGCGGTTTCAAACCCGATCGAAGCCGTGGATTTTTAAGGGCGAAAAAATCCTTCGTACTCCTTCCTTCAGAGGGGAAGTAAAGCCGGCTGTCCCATGTTAGTAGGTTTACTTGCATGTAAAAGATCCTCAAGCCTAAATGACGCTTCTGAGCTAAATTCAAATCGCCTGTATCTCGCCCAAGAAATACCTCCTTTCTCTGCTAGTTGATGAAAGAAGCGTAACGAAATTTGCGTGGTCAGACGGAAGAGCAGGCCTCATTGCCCGAGTTTTGCCACGTAAAACAAAGCATCAATTCAATTTAACATTGTGTGGAACTTTAATTTATTCCAAAAGATTAATTTGCTTTATGAAAGTTAAATACGCATTTCGTTATTATGTTAAAGGTTTTCTTCGACGATATACCTTTACGCTTAGAGTTGGTGGAGAACCTTAAATAATTAATAAAACGTCGCGAGAGGTCAACTGTTACTCTGAGGTGTCGAGATAGAAACAACAGTAACACAATTGCCACCTCGAATACAAATTTCACAGGATTAAAATTTCTGATATCACCACATTTAGAAATTTCCGTTAATGCAAAATTAGAGGGAAGTGTGTAAGAATGTGTAACCTCAATAGAACGAACTGATGGCCCGAGTCTCGCCACGTAAAATAAGGCAAATTCAATTCTATTCAATATTGTTTCTTTTATAAGTAGGTTTTTTCTTGGTGTGTGATTACAATTTCCCCTCCAATTAGTGTCTTTTTCTGGGGAATATGACCCCCGTGGCCCTGCCTTGATCCGTGGCCGTCGACACAGCTGCGTTCGGCCTTCGGCGGCTGCTCGATTGTTTCCGCCGCCGTCAGAAAAGTCTCATTCGAGCTCGGCCGCGGTTTACAACGTGACGCTGTCTCCGCGGGCCGCGCCCTCCTCCGCCTCGTTTCGCAGCCCTGTCAAGTACAACATTTCTCGCGGCGAGCCCCGCGTGACCCGCTGCGTCAAGAGCGAATCCGCGAGCCGTGCCCCCGGAGGCAGGCGGGGCGGGAGGCTCGAAGAGGCGACGTGGCCGCGGGTCAAGGGTGCGAACCGAGGACCTTCACACTCGTTAAGCGGTGCGCCTGGTCGCGGGGGCGGCTAGCTGGACGCGGCGCGTGGGCGCGTGCGGGATGTCGGCGGCAGGGGCTGCGTGGTGGGCGATGGACAGTAGGCGGGGCGGCGAACGGCTGCTTCGAAACGTTTGTCGAGACGAGAAGCTGTCTGCGGCTGGCTTGTTGGACGAGATGCGCCAATGGACCAATGGACCAATGAGTGGAAGAGCCAACATGAGCACGAGGGGCACTTTAGATTCGATTAATAAATTGCTTTGTTATTTTATGCTTCCGGGCGCTTCAACAGCTGTGGTCATTAGCCTCGTAAGAGTAGTGCATGTTGGGATTCTGGAGGTGACGGTGTTCCTTTCCTGCGGGAATATGAATTGCGGAATTCCGGCTTTCCTGCGGGAATTCAGACGTCGACCTACAAGTCGATCTACACTCGATTAGCGGTGCGGCGATTTGAAGAACGATGTGCTGGGAACGTGTGTGAAAGGTGAGCTGGAAACGGCGAGTTGAGATGCGTGACATTGACGGTCAGTGTCAGGGAAATGGGCGGTAGACAGTAGGCGGAGTGTCGTTCACTGTTTCGAATCGTTGCGAGTATTATCTCGCCTTGGAAGGAGAAAAATAATGTCCCTATTAACTTCCCTGGAGTGAATATATTCTTATGTCAGAACGGTTCATGGCAGCCGACGTGAGCGCGAGTCATAGACGAACCGGGAACCTTCAGGTTCGTTCAGCTGTGAACCGCGTTGCAGAAGTGACTCGTTAGACACGGCGATTGAGTGCATGCGGACCCTCAGCAGCGAAATATGGGCAATTGGGAATGGAGAGTCCGAGAGAAGTGTGCAGCATCAAAATCACGATTTCCTGGGGTTTTCTTCTAGAAGGGGAAAAGAATAAAAAATTGTATTGATAGAATAAAAATTGTGGATAAAATGATTGAAATAATATTATATAATACTATATAATATTATATAAATATATTACATAAAATTAATAGAAGAAAATAAAAGAATAAAAATTTTATTGATGCATATAATCTATATCACTATTGTAATGAGCATTAGCTGCAGCCAAAATTTTAGTATTACTATACATCAGTTTCTGGAAAATGCCATCGTTCTCGAAGAGAGATGTTCCTGATTTTTTCCCTCTGCAAATGATTTTTTCAAGGCAGGGGTGGGGGGTAGTTCTGGGAAGAGGAAACTGCATTCTGCTCCAGAGCACGAACCGAGGACCTTCATCACGGGAAGTGGAAAGGTGGGTTGTGGGGGCCTCCGATGAGTGGCTGCGTATGGTCTACCCGCGAAGGAAAATGGGTGGAGAGACGTGTGAAGTACCGGAGAGGTGGCTCAGGTTATCAACTGATATCAATGCAGTGCCTCTAACAAAGAGGTCTTAAGTTCGAGTCCCAATGGCAAACTGTTGTAGCTCCCGTAGTTTTCTTCTTGTATTGTTTGTGTACCAAAACTTGAAATTCTTAGAAGACTGTGTGCTATGTTTTTCTCTGGAGCGTTTATTCAAGAGATTGAACTGTCCAAACACAGTCAAACAAGCATGCTGGATGAGAAAGAAGCAAAATGTCCAGCCTCATCCAATTCCTATATTGAGCAAGTCCGTGCCCTGATAATAAATTATCGATGATTATCCGCATACCCAAGCTCTTCAAAATTTGTTTTTCCAGGTATCACAGCATCTCGAATACAGTTCCGATCATGTCACGTCTAATTACCATCTGTTTGGTTTACTTAATAATCCTTTCAGAGGTTTCAGAAGATTTTTCTCTCAACCACAGGTGAAGAATCTGTCAGAGGAAGAAAGAACAAGCAGAATAAGCTAAATCGAAAATACTTATTTCTGAGAGTATCAAAAGATTGTGCTATGACGGATGAAGTACATTGAACACTGGCTTTGTTAAAAAATGGCCTCATTGTTAATTTTGTACTGTTGTTATAATCCATTATAAACATTGTGGGCAGATATTTATTGTCTTACTTTCTAATTTAGTGCACACGTGTTTTGCGTACCTTTTGTAGTCAGGTGGTGCTGATTTCGTTCGCTGTGCGAGCTGGGAACGCGGCCTCCGCGTGTGGAGGGTGTACGGAGCGGGAGTCGTGGGGTGCCAGGCGGCGGGACTCGGCGTGGCGGTCAGCTGCCCTCGGCGTCGCTGACAGGATGAAGGCCCATGCGGGAGGCGGGCCATGGCGGTATCATTATCCAACCAGCAAGCAGAAAATGTATGCAAATGCCATGCGGCCGTCGCGTCGAGTCGAGTCGCGTCGCGGCGAGTCGAGTCGGGTCGCGTCGCAACGCGTCGGGGATCAGGAAACGGGGCAGCTGACATAATGTGGAAACGGAAATCATTTTATTTGACGGCGGCGGGGGCGGCGGCGGAGGCGAGGGCACAGGAAGGGGCGCCCAATAGGATATGAATGTCCTCGGTGGTTGAGCAGAATGTTTTGACTCCGTAGTCGAAAGACAGGCGAATGAGGGTGGATGAGTGGCCAGAGATCGTAAGGTAGCCCTTGAGACGAGGACATGAGATCGAGATGGTAAACAAATTATTTTAATTAATTAATTAATATAAAAACTAGTCTAACCTGTTAATGAAATTTCCGAAGGGATATAAAAGCTAAATTAAAGTCTCCAGATAAAGGATAAATGAGCATCTCATTATCTTTCAATTGGTCTGCAACGTGTCTGATGAAGGAAAACTCGACGAAACTTTGAACAAAAGCCGAACGTATGGACAATAAAATAATTTAATTTAGCAGCGGCGGTGATTGTGGCGACGGCGAAGGAACAGAGGGGATGCCTTTTGGAATATTATTGTCTTCGATGGTGTGCCTCCAGAATTTGCCACCAATATTAATTCAAAAGTGGAGAAAGTTCACAATTAATTTAATAATTATCAATCCTCTTTCTACAGTTCAAATACATAGATATATAACAACACAAATGTTTTATGGTCAGTAAATGAAATTCAAATCTGAAACCAAGCGACTTACTTAATCAGAAAACTGTCCATAAGACAGAAGCGTTTGTTATTCATAATAAAGTGTCCTAAGTCACAAATACAAATTGAAAACAAATTTGTTAGTTACGGTAATACTCTGGCTCCATGACAGGCAAAATAAGGGACTCCTGGCCTCTTGGTCGTTAGTTAAAAAATGCAAACAAGTTCAGTTTACTATTTGTTCATTAAATTATTTAATTATGTCAAAACTAAGTTTACCACCTAAGTCCAATTCGACGGTCCCATTTAGTTAGATAATTATAATATTACAAGAATGAATGACGTTCTATTATTTGACCAAGACTTAGATGTTTTAGTTCAATTCTCGAACTTCTAATTAGTGAAAATTATTTGTACTCTCGTTGATGATTCTGCAATTGAAGGGCTCAATAGAACAATTGTGAACTAGCCCACAGGCGCTTAGTTATGAGATATTGAGGGTTTTACTAAAACTCTCAAAGTTTATTCTGGACTTAAATAACATATTTGAAATTATATTTATGCTAATAACAAAATTTCACAACAAATGTGGGATGCCCCTTGTTTTGTTAGGCTTAGCCCTTAGCCTTTCAACTGTTATTTCGAGAATACTCTTGTTTCGAGTAAATGCACACTGTAGAACATGGTGGGATACCTACACATATCCGTACAAAGTTCTACCAAATACTTTCGATAAAAACTAAATCGAGAAATTGTCGATATAGTTTTCTAAGACTTTTAGCGAAATGGGTGACCAAACTAGTCTAAAATCGTTTATTTCTAGCAAATTGAAAAAGTTAAGGTTCGGCGCTTTTTAAATAACAAACTTCTATTATAAAATTGAATATATAGACTAATAAATATGTAGGATGACTGTTGCAGATTTTGTGAAATCAAAATGCCACCTGAAGATATAACGGCCAGGTATTTGGGATTTCTGAAGACACACAATTATCATATAAAATATTCTGTTCCTTGGGAACTTTACGGTCCTGTTCCCTCCCAGTGATGGGTAAAAAAGAGATGAGAAATAATATTTTTACTATGGGCATGTAGAAGGAGAATCTGCTCATTATTGGTCGGTTTCTTAAAAACACTAATAAAACGATTTTGTACATTATTTCCGACTTTGCTACAGGCCAGTCTGTGCCCTGGCCAATATCTGCGTACGTGCAGTACTACTAGAATATTTCTATTTAATTGTCGAATGGACAATATGGAATCAGAGAATCAACCAAACATCACACCCTATGGAATGGAGTGGGTGAAGATATGCGAACGACGTCACGCGGGGTTCAAATCATTTATTTTAGGTGTAGCGCTGTCATCCGCCTAGAATTGATATTATACTGTATTAATATATATTATTATTCTGTAAAGGAATTAGTATCACTGATATCGCTATACACATTAATTATTTTGTTTGAGATAGGAAAGTGACATTAGACTGAGACATTGCATTGATTTTCTTGTTTTCCAGACGATAATGGATATTTAGTAACGAATGGACAGAGACATTTGGCAGCCTCGTAAGGGTTATGCATACTTTTTATGAAGAAATTTGAATATCATGTCCTATTAAAATAGGTCTGTATATAAAATCAAATTTAAAAATTACATTTTAACGCAGAGAAACGCAGAGAAGTTTTGTGTGAGGATTGTGTGGTGTCAGTGCCTTTATCTATAGCTCACTTCTTTAGGCTATCAAAACCTGCTGGACAATTTATTCAAAGATTGCAATTGGTTACAAAGAGTACGTTAGCGTATATTAGACCCGTAGATATTTTATGTTAGTGGACGGGGACAAAAATAAGGAATTTCATTTTAATGGGTAATATTTCCCCCAGCTACAGTGTATCATTCTTCTTTGTACCTGGTAAAATGATTGATGAAATATGCATAATGTGTCCTTTAATTAAAAATGATTATCTCTTTGGACATCTTTTGACTAAATATTTTTGCGCATTATCCCCCTCCGTGTTTACCTCGTCCAACAAACATCGGCGCAATTTATTATTTTAGAGCCAGCTTTTAGTGTGGTGGTATATCCAAAAAAACACGTTTGGAAGGAAGGTGTTCTAATATGCATATCAATGGATTTGGAAAAGGAAAAAAAAAATAGAAATAAAAATAACGCCGCCGGTGGTGAACACACAATGACCGCGCGCAGCGAGCTGTGCGCAGAAGGCTGCGCGCAGCCAAGCGCAGCTCCCGGCATCGCAGGTCGCGTGGCGCTGCTTTGCACACATTACGCAGTGAAATATTCCGATTCCCACACAAATTGCCGGCGTATGCTAATATCGGAAATGGTAATGAAGTTGTAAATTGAGTGTCCAATTTAAATAACGATAATTTCCCCCCCCTCTCGGTATCGTTTGGTATGCAAGCAACAGCGGCAGCGGCAGGTTATTTTACAGAGCGGTGCCCGGAGTGTCGTTTGCCGTACGGTGACGAAGCCTTTGTTAAGCTGGGCATTCTTTCTGGAAGCCCATCCGGCCGCGAAAGAATGTTTTCGTGGCACTTGTGGTGATTTGGGCGATTGTCCGCCGGTAACGATCTTTGCTTAGGTGGCAAGCCACTAAATTTTCCGGTTTAAGGAAGGTACGTTTCAAAGCAGGGAGGTAGGCAAATATTATTTGTCGTTATTTAGTGTGGCTGGCCCACTCTTCAGGTTTCGTATTCATTTACAGCGTTGTTACTCCTACCGTGTGGCGTGAATATCTCAAAAGGTCTCGATTAGGAAACCACGACAAAGGAGGTGTTCGTTCGTCAAGCGAACAAACATTGTTTCTATTAACATAAAAGAGAAACCACTTCATTCATTTTTAACTCGGAGATATTCTTTCCCTTGTTTGCGTTTGATGTTTTTTCCTCATCTTAAGTATTATTCCTTGTCCGTATTCTTGTTTCTTTTTACACTTTGTATTCCCCTTGCCGTATTTATAATTTATTGTTTGTATTCTATCTTTATTTCTACACCTTCCCTCTGTTTCTTCTGGCATTTTTTTTCCTGTTTATGCTTCCTTTTACTTTCCTCTCATATACATATTGCGTTAATCTTCTTTGTCTCGAGGTTTAAGTTAACAACCGCCTATAACAGGTCAAGAGACTTCTCATTTTAATTTGGGGTGACTCATTTCCTTGAGCTTACGTAGACCTCCACGTTATGAGTGGGTGGGTCCCACAAGTAGAGATTTCTGGCCGGGAAACACGAAAGAAGCCGCCGGGTCCTTAAGTTAAAAACCGGTTCAGCATTCGCGTTACACTAACTGAAGTAAACAGGAAGAAATCTCTGTTCTTGCAGCCTGCATGACACTTTTATTAATCTGAAGGGCACAGGCGTAGCTTAAGGGGACGGTAAGAAGGGTTGTTGCTATATTTCGAGCTTTATTGTAATTTTACAATTATAATAAATGTCTGGCTGTATATTAATGTAAAATTCAAGATAGTGTTTTAAATATATGTACCGCTGGAATATTTACTATTAATGATTTCTGTACTTTATTATTAAAAAACGTCCTGGAATCAGGCTCGCGACATGAGTGCTGACATTTTTTTGTCAAGTGATTGTTGGTTTCATCCCAGAAGATAACTACATTTTGATGTGTGTAGCGAATCATAAGTGGCTGAATGACGTAGATGTATTATTAATATGTTATAATGGGATCGTGTGGCAGTTTACATTAATTCACTAAACTTATATTGAAGTGTAATGGAATACCAAAATACACATAGTCAGGTAACTGGTTATCGCAATCTGTTTTAATCTCTAATAGTGACGAACTAAAATTTGCCAACGCCTTGTCTAAATTTTGTGCAAACTCATCCGCTCTACAGAAGCATGTAGATTTTTCTAGATATCATTTTAAGCTATTTCGCCTTCGTACGCTGTGTATGTGACAGAGTCCGTCTGTATCCGTCACATTTTAGTGACTTCCACACTCCATAATTCTTCGTATAACTGAAAATAAATTTTGATGTTCCTCATTGAAACTTTTCTAGACTTCTTTACTGTAACATTCTGGATGGATCCCAACATATCGCACTATATTCTAAAATAGGTCGCTCTATTTGAAAATGCTTTATAGATCTTCAAAATACGCACGACAGAATCCAGATTTCCAGAGTTTCCTTTCAACGAAAATTTATTTCATTTTCACAACTTAATTTACTGTTTATTCTAAAGTATTTGCAAATTTCTGCGGATTCCACATTCTTGTGGAATGTCTTTAAGTTGAGATTCCATGTAATGCTTCAGGGTGGAGATGAAACGCGGGTTCGCTCTTCTGGTGCCTTTTAGTAAGTACGGGCGTTTCCATTTCTATGCAGATGAAAGTTTCTCTTCGAGATTATTCTCTCCAGACCAGGAGACAAACGAGCTATTGCAGGACTCCTCTACGTAACCTGGTAATAGCAGCCGTTTTCTCGAATAAAGCTGAGCGTTGGAATTGTATTTACGAAATTCTCTGTCGCCACATAAAGGAGAGGATGAGAGGTATTCGAAATTTACACATAGCAGATGAAATGATTATAAAATACACAAGTGTTTAAAGAAACATTTTGATACGCAATGTTTTTATCTTTTTTTTATGGTAAATAAGGGAAGCAACGCATATTTTAAAGATGAATTTATTTATACAAACCCATTCTATAGAAGAATACGGCGACAAGAATTTCACATCACCGATGTACTCATTATCACAATTTCTACTCGTTACGATGAAAATGACACTTTTCTTTTAAACCAGGGGTGTACAACCTGATGCCTAAGATCGAAAGTTATTAACACATTTCAAGAGAGCTTCAACGACGATGCAGAGAAAGAGGAATATTTAGGAATGTCCCTACTGGAGATATAGGGATATTTAGCAATGTGTCTATTATATCAGAAGTGTATAACATGTTTTAGTATGTCTATACGAATTGTGAAATCGTACTCGCGTGTTATAGGGGAAATCTATAACTCTGACCTAAAACATTGATATTCTATCCCACGAGATGTTCTTCTAGGAAGAAAAAGAATGGAAAAGAAGGCTCCAATTAAAGGAATTAGACATTAGACCGGCGCGGATCCACGGAGAGAGAAATGAGGAAAATTTTCCCCTTCAAGTATCAAGTATTTTATTCATTCAGTCGAGCACTATTACAACTTTTCAATTAACAGTTGTCATTTATATTTTTGATGTCATTGCTAACAGTCACTGATTTTCCGATATTATATCTCAATTTTTCGGCTTACGCGCTTTTGTTTTTCAATTTTTTTAAATTTCCTACTACCATTCAATCATATCACTGATTGATTAAATCACACGATCAGCTCTAAATGACTAGATATCAATTCACAAAGCAAGAGGCCGTTAGGCCTGCTCTTCTGCTATACCAAATACTGACTCTCTTATTGATTTCTTCGTCGGTCCAGAGGTCAAGAGACCTATTAGATCAAGGAGTATTCTTTATCGCATTGTACAGATATAATAAATTACTATTACATAGTTGTACAAATTCAGTAAAACTTAAAATATTGGGGCAAGTGTTTTCCTTGTTGCCCTAGGTACATAACTAGGTCGAATGCAGTTGCTGTCTAGAGAAGAATCCTAGCGGCCAGCTGCTCTGATGGGGAGTTTCCCGTTGATTTTCCGATGAACCCGAGGCGAATGCCGCAAGAGCGGCAACCTAACAAACGGGCCACAGACCGCGCATGATCTTTCTTTTCTATTCCTTGTCGAGGTACCTGGCAGGAGAAAATCCCGCACGCCGACGTGTAGGTCGGCGCAGGATCTCGCCATCGAGCAGAGCAAGATCACTCGACATTCTGCGGCAAGACATACGCAACACTAACGAAACTAATGACCCGGACAGTTGTCGCACCCGGAAAAACTATTCAGTCAATCAATCAATCAACCAATCCTTTGCTTCCCTTTTCCTAAGTTACGCGTTTGCATCATGCAGTGCACACTGGCGCGAGTCCGCCGCCACCCCCCCTTCCTTTCTCCTCCAGCTCGCCGGCCCGTAGCCCGGCCGGAGCTATCCGTCTTGCGCCAATATTGACCTTCCAAACAGCCTACATGCCTGGCGCACGCATGTTGACTCGCCCGAGGCTCGAGTCCAGTTCCGGCGGGGGCGGGCCGACGAGGGGTGGGGAGGGGCACGGGGTTACACAGAGAAATTCTTGCATTTTTTTTTTTTTTTTTTTACCTTACGACTGTTTCCTTCTGCACCTTCCACTCTTTATTTTTCGCTTTTCTGCTTGTTCTTGTTGTTGCTTTTTTTTTTCTTCGGTGCTTTTGTTTGTTTATTTTCGTTGACTCGGCTTACTTCCGGAACAAATAGACTATCTCGTGAGCGAGCGACGCGCGCAGGAAGCGGAGTGACGTGGCGGGGAGGGGGGCGGGGAAGTCCCAGACGCTTCCTGTGGGCGCTGCAGACCTTGTGCAAGGCGGCTACAGCCCCTGGATTTCGATCACGACCGTTGACGCCGGGCAGAGCTCTATGGAAGATGCGTCGTATAGGGAACACGGCTGGTTTTTAGAATATATTTTTATTTCTGATGTACTACTTGAGTAATATTTATTTTTTTCATATGATCATTTCGATCGCGTAGCGATCATCCTCAGAGCTTGCAGCTTCTGGGCCGAAAACAAAGTTCTGCAGAGGATGATCGCTACGCGATCGAAATGATCATTAGTGGAATTAAAATATTGATACCTGACAATATCTCTATTTATTTATCAAAATAAAAAAAAAATAAAAAAAAAAGGTATCTACTTCACCAACAATCCAATTAATAATTTTCATATGAAGTTTGAAAGACAACAATAATAACCAATTTTTTTAAGCTCAAGTGTAGTCTGATTAACAACATTGGTTTAGGACACATTAAGCATCTACGCTCTTTCCTTTTGCTTGTAATGGTAAGAGTAGAGGTAAGGGCGAATTGCTATATTTTTAGCAATGCAGAAAAATCATTCTTGCAATTCGTGTACCGATGCAAATAAGTTTTCTATAACTCAAACGAAAATGACTATTTTTCAATTATTGCTAATCTTGCAATTTTTAAAATTTATATTTATTTCTGTTAAACCTTTACTCATCTTTCAACTATTTGTAGTTAAAATGACGGGAAGGGATTCTGGAACTCAAGAAAACGTGCAGAGATAATCTCTTCCCTCCTACGTCTCATACAGATTTTACTGTTTTTTTGACTGAATAAATTGAAATCTAAATCTACGCATACCTCGTATCTGTCTGTCCGTTCTCGGCGCGATAGCCCGCGAACGGGCCAGGGCATACCAGCAGCGTCCCAGCATGGCTGCCATGGGTACATGTGGTTATTACGAAGACATCCCCCCGTCGTGTTCTGGTCTTCTCAACTTCTGAACTGAGTTTTCTGATCATCACACAGCAATATATACTGGGACATTGCAAGGAAAACGCACAATATAATCTTGCCCGAACGGAAATCGAACCCGGGGTTGCTTCATGAATAGAGAGCACGCTGACCAATAAGCTAAACCGCGAGGGCTAGGAAACCCCTTAGCTAATGTAGGTAAATATATGTTAAGAAAGACATGAAGTGGGTGTCTATTTCTAATTCTAGTCGGGAAGTCATTGACTAGGTGAAAGGGGGGTGTTTGATTTATTCAAGTTATATTTGTATAAAAACTGAACTAGAATCTAATTATGCGATTATGGTACATTTCTTTCTGTGTGGAGTTGAACATTGGAAATGAATCATGGAGAATGAAATAGTTATTTATGCACGAAGGGCATTATAAGTTTTCTAACGATCGAGTATGTTAATAATGTAATTGATGTAAATAAATATACATTGCAGGTTCATTTTGTAATTTGACACATTTATTACAATATTATGTGAAATGACAATGTGCATCTTCATCAATCACGATTCATATGTCTGAAGCATTTTCTTGAAATATGCGTTTCTATGATAGTATATAGGATTATATTCGTTTTGAACACCCCTTTTAACTAATTTGTCAGTGATATCCCAGTCATACACACTGTATACAAACTGTATACATGCTTTATAACTACACAGCCATACATAAGAAGTCAATGACTTACTAGAATTTCAAACCCAAATGAAAACATTCCGTGTTTTCACGGACTTTCTATTCAACTTATTTATGAAATTTACACAAAGAACGATGCATCTATCCTACAGGTTCTATTTTATCACAAAAAGCGAAAACAGTGCAAAAGGGAGTGACTATGGGCTTTGAAAATAACTGATTTAATTCCCATTACTCCCTGCATAAAAGAACATATAGTACCATTCAACTCTTTTCATATTTCTCTCGTAACCACGATCTGTTCGATCCAGGTATCAGTAATAGTTTAGTGTATATCGAACTCGAGCAATAAGGTACCAGTAAAAAAATCAATGTGATTTCCTTTAGTAGAAATGAACAACTAGCACGAACGTAACATATAGGGGTTAAAAAGGGGTCGAGTGAAGAACACTTTTGGGAACAAGCGACCTTACGCGTTGAGAGTTGTCACACGTTGCTCACTTAATTGAAAATAAGGACTCTTTGTGAATAAGTGTTGGTCACTTAGGAACATTCATTTTATGTGCCCAATATTTATTTGGCCCTGTCAAAAATCAATTGTTGTTGGTTTTAGACATGAAGCTAACTTGTTGGCACGTCACTGAACGTCCACTAAGCCAGCAGCCTGAATCGATCCAAATCCCAGTCACGTAACAGCAAACTACATCTACAGAACCCAGCTCCTGGTTTACTGACTGATCACCACAGTCTACTGGGAAGGTTAAAATTTTGGAATTATTAATCTGGTAGTAAAGTCCTCGTTTAACCATTCTTTGTCTTCAGTATTTTGTTTGCCGTTGCGTCATCCATTCATTTTTAACGTTAATCAATCAGAGGTCGGCCCTATCCACTCTTTACCCTACAGGTTGTGCTGAATTTGAGAGCTATTTATTTTAGATCCATTTTCGTTCCAGCGGAGGACGAGGTAAATTCACCTAGAGGGGCAACCAAGTGGTTTGAATCGATTTCACAAATACATTATGCCAGTATAATGAATGCTTCTTTTTTTTTACACGATACCATTTGGGGCCTGGGTGCGAATTGGTTGCGATAGCTTCAATAGTTCCAACTCGAGCTTAGTGAACGTGGAGGAAGTGGATTCGCGGTCTTTTCGGGTAGACACGTCGGCAAAATAAAAAAATGGTTGAATTACATCCACTATACAAAACCTATCACCTTGAAAGAATGTACACAAGAAACGACTAGCGATTTGTGATGTAGTAATGATATTAAAGTTCATTAATTCCGACATTCATTTTGAGGCGAAGAAATTGTTATGAAAATATTTTTTGTATCGTATATTGGTAGTCTTAATAATAATAATAATAATAATAATGATAATAATAATAATAATAATAATAATAATAATAATAATAATAATAATAATAATAATAATAATAATAATAATAATATAAACATTATTGTTTTGAATTGATCGTAGATAATTCGATGAGAAAAGCAATGCATTCGATATCTGTCAGACAAAAAGTCGGATGAAATGTGTTTGAAAAAACGTCACATCAATACTTAAATCACGGCAAATAAAAATCTCCGTCTCCACCTCCCCCCCCTCTCTCTCTCCTGTTCTTTCATTGACTACATTTTTCAAGCGAAAAGCAACTTGATACTGTGAGAAATCGTCTCGGGAACACCCGAGTACAAAGCGAAATGTTGGATATCGCCTTAATGTCCGCGTATCTGCGCGTCGTGCGGCGTTTTCAGCACCGGATACGCAGCGAGCGCGAAGTCGGAGCCGAGGTCGAGAGGTCGCCACCGAAGTCCCCTCGGCCGCCGAGGAACACGGTCGCCGGCGCGGACTGCCCGGCTGCGGGGGAGGCGGGGGCGGCGACGGCGGCGACGGCGGCGGGGCACGAAGGGCCCGAATCCCGTTCTAGCAGTCAAAAGTATTTTGGTCTACCGCGACGTATATACTAGAGCTAAATTTTATTCTTGGTATCACCATTCGTCACACTGTGGTCTGTGAGAAAATTGTGTGGTCCGCAGAAATATCTGAACTTTATTTCCATTTAATGATGAGACCAAAAATTGATAAATTAATTTCAAACGAGTAGAAACAATATGTGTAATATTTAAATAATATTAATTTATTTTGAAGTAATTAAAATAATTATTTTCTCATAATTATTATATCTTGAAATATTTTAACAGAATTAAATATGTACTGACGATTCTGTTATAATTGAAGAACCATCTATATTATGTATTTCAAAATAATTGCAATTTTTTGAATAAATTGGATTTCGTCTGCAGTCTGCCGGGTTTAAATAACTAATTTACAGCACCGTGATCCCAAAGAACGGGTAACCGTTTTGTTCAGAATTAAATATCTGCATGCTTTCTTTTTAATTCTTAAAAATAGCGATGAATGAACAGTTTCAAATATCGATTTGCTTTGAAATGAATTTCACGGCACAGAACATTAATAGATCTTGAAAACATATTGTATACTGTATTAGTATAAAAATTATTTTTCGTCTATTTGTATGAACGACGATCAAGATCTTTCTTGTAAAATATTTATCAATAGTATGGTTTTAACTTAAGCGTATAAGATCGCGGAAAATAATTTATATAATAAACCGAAACGTTGGCATGTAAGAAAAATAGTGGTTAATGCGTTTGGCCTACGGTCAAAACGTAAGTAATAATTTAGAAGCGTTGCTTCGCCATATCGAGCAAATGAACCAAAAGTGTTAGCACTTGAACAACATCGCCACATTCAAATTACTGACTGCTTACACATTAAAAGTTTGTTTAGAATAATTTAATGCACAAATTATATATTATCTGCAATGTGAGAGATTACAAAAATTAATCAATTCTTACGTTTTCATACGAGCAATACCAATATTTTTCACTTTACCTAGTTTGCTTTTTAAATGTAATAAATTCAATAATATTCATTCTTCTGCCGATAACATCTGGACGAAGACATTCAAATAATTTCTCACAAAAAATTAATATGTAAAATAAATTATTTCAGTAATAATATTTTCAAAAAGCTGTAGAAACATTCACGCGACAGTGACGAACTCGCTGTGCAAAGAATATCCCACACTTGTCCGCAATTTTATCTTGGTATTTTGGTGCAACATTCAGTTTTCTTCTGCGCATTCTCGGAAACGCCGGCACCGCGTTACTGACTTCATGAACAGAACCATACTTCTCATAATTGTTTCTGTTCATATTGCCGAGTTTTGGCCGGAAGGAATAGCCATTCCGCCGAAGGTGCGAGCAACCTCAGCGGCGGGAGTCCCTTGGTAACCGGCCCCCGGAGACCGCATCTCCCAGCTCCCCCGCGCCCGACCCCATTCCACCCTCCCACCCCCGCCCGCGCCCGCGCCCCGGCGCCCGTTCGCCGCCGGCGGCTCGCCGCGCCGCGGAAGCGGTCCACAAACAATGATTTAAGGCGCGCCGCATTATTTGATTGAATCTCCCCGCCGTGAATACGCAGGACACTCGGGCCCCGCCGTCGATCGAGAGCCAGTTATCCAGATAGTCGCATTGGTAGCGCCGCGTAACATCGAATGCTCCGCGCGTAAGTTACTTCGCATCATCCCGCGGTCGCCGACGGCTTACCGCCGCCGCGACCGTGGCAGGTGCGAGGCCGTGCGGCGGTGTGCGGGGCGCGTGCCGGAGAGGCCTCGCGAGCCGGGACGGGTGGATATAACAAGTGGCGGCTTGGCTGACTAGGTTGGTACAGAGCGGCGTGCCAGTGGCGTAGGGGGTCCGTGGGCCTCTCCTATATAAAACAGATGGCGTTGCTACAGTGACGTCCGCGAGTGTAGGTGGGCTGGTCTGGGCGCCTTGTGCGACTTTAGCGGCGAGGTGCGGTGCTGCGGTCGGAGCAAAGGACGCGTGGCACCATTGCTAGGGCTCTGTAGGCGTTTCTGGGCTGACGAGCAGCTTGTGTGGCGGCTGTGAGAGAGCGCCCTGCCGTGTCGTCGGGGGCGCGGGGCGCGAATGCGTGCAACTTCCGCGTCCGCAGTGGTCGCGCGATGCTCGATGTCGGAATGGAAGAACGAGGGACGTTGCATTCAGCTACACTTCGTATTAGTTACAATAATTCGGGTACCTTGAACCGATTTCGACTCAGTGCGGCCGACATATGCACACATGTTCTTCCCAATTCACCGATCTCATCGCCAAACCTCTCTAGAAAACTTTCTGAGTATTGCTCATTCCAGAACGTCGTAGAGAGTCTCAAAACGCTAGCGTTTGTGCGTAAGTCCCTAGCGTCACTGAATATCGTCACACTTTGAAGCAGAAAATTTTTTTCGATATTTCTCAAAATTGATCGCGCACTTCTTGTTTTCCAGTAATCGGCTGAAGAATGACTTGCAAATTTTTTGTTCGCGTTGTTACTTTTGTTCTCTGTACATTGTCAGTATGGTAGGATATCCGGGTGCATTGATTCGTTCGAAACGGTCTGCAGTATTGATCGATGTAATCTAGGTTACGCGCATGGAACAAATTCCAATTGTTCCATTATATTAATATCAAGAGGCATTCCTTTTACCATTTTCACAACTATAATATGAGACACAGTATCATTACAGGTTATGAAATGAAATATCTCATTTTCCAATTCTAATTGGAAATATTAGAGTATTATCTTCCATAATGTCGATTTTCACTAATAAAATCTATCTTGAACTTGTAAAAAAACAATTTGAAAATATCCACATGGTTCATCAACGAATTTTCAATCGATTCGTCCACGTAATAAGATCATCCCTATGTCACGCTAGCCAAACTGTAGTGGTCAAGGTCTAAGGAACTATATCTCCGAGCAAAAACACTAGCTGTAACTAGACTATAAATCTCAAGAGGTAGAGTCACGCTTTCCCAGAACGGACTTTGATAGATAAGACGATCCTGTCTTAGCCTCGATGACGCTTGGCCTCTTTACGTGACTACCCAGACCTGGAAAGGCGTACATGATCTTCTAGTGTTGATGACAACATGCCACCCAATAATTTCAATACACAACCTGTTAGTTATGGTGGTGGCTTAAGTTTCTCCACATCATCAATAACATAGCTTCAATTGACTTATGGTTAGTTCCATCTCCGAAGGTTATAGGGAATCAAGCTTATTGGCAAAGCATCGAACACGAAGTAGCTCCTGTCCCGTCCTCCAGCAAGCTTGGACCTCGAGCTTCCTCCTCCACACCTCTTCTCTTCTGCTCATTCCCCGGTTCTTCGTGCGCCATCCGAAACCTTATCCTCCCCCATCGCATTCATCTCGTCCTATATCGCGTTCACTCGCCTGTCGTCCCCGCCTTTCTTTATCATCAGTCTAATCGTCCTCATCATCCTTCCTCGACCTTCTCATCTCACCTTCTTCTTTTCTCGTCATACTCCTGCTTACACTCCACATTACTATCATTTGCTTTCGCCTTTTTTCCAGTCGAACGTCACTCAATACCTCTCCTATTTCTTTCCTACTCGTCTCCCCACACCTAATACCTAGCCCATTCGCATCGTCTGCCCCGGCTTACTCACTCGCTCATCACCCCCGTCCTCACCGCTATCCGTCCCGCCGACTCCTTTGGTTCCCCCATCCCCAATACCGTCCCACCTCCTCCCCATCACGACTCCACTGCTGTTCGTTCCGCCATTTTTCCCCCCCCTCTCTTTCAAAAACCCCCATTTTTTCCCCCCACCCCCGCCCCAACACCCATCACCTCCCTCGGCGCGTTCCCTTCCCGCCAACACGTCCTCGATCACCTTCCTCCGTCTCTCCTTTCTTCTTCATTTTCGCCCTTCCCGGCCATGCACCACCCCGCGCGCCGTTCCTCCAACTTCCCCCGCGCCGCCTCCTCTCTCCGCCGCCCGCCGGGCCCCGACCGCCGCCCGCCACCCGCCGCCGCGCGCAACGCGGAACCGCGGAACAAACCGAGGCGTGGCAGCCATTAATCCGCTAGCCGCGTGCCCCCTCCCGCCGCCGACGAACGACGCCCAGGCCCAGGCCCAAGGCCCGCGCCCAAGGCCCGCAGGCGCACGCCGCCCCGTCATTACGCGCCGAGTGCGGATTCCATGTCGCGCGGATCGATCGCATCGCACGCCCGCGAGGGACGACGCGGCTGACGCTATGCGACGGCGGACGCCCGCCACCGCCGGCAGGCGCTCGAACGCGTGAGTATCCATGACGTCACAGTGAGGGTCCGTCTGCGTCTTCGTGCTATCCGCTTCTCCGCGTTGCCCGCCGCTTCCCGCTGATTCTGCGGCCCCCAACCCCGTCCCACTCAGCCACCGCCTCTTCTCACCTTCGCCACCGCCCACAGGCCCTCTACACCACGCATGCCACCCCACAACCCCTCCGCACTCATCCCTCCGCCTTGTCGTCCACCCTCGCCACCGCCCAGCAGCCGCTACTACCACTCTGCCACCCCACAACCCCGTCCCCACTCCATCCACCGCCTACGTCACCCTTCGCCAACCGCCAGCACCCTACCACCACTGCTTGCCACCCCACAACCTCGTCCCCACTCCACCTTCCGCCTTCTTCGTCGACGCCTCGCACCAGCCAGCAGCCGCTACCACCTCTTCTGCCACCTCTCTCTAAACCCCGTCCGTCTCTCCATCCTCCGCCTCTTCTCACCCTCGCCCATACCGCTCAGCAGCCCGCTCCACCACTGCTGTCACACCCTCATCGAAACCCCCGTCCACCCCACTCCAGCCACCCGCCAACTGCCAGCAAGCCGCTACCACCACTGCTGCCACCCCACAACCCATCTCCGCACTCCATCGCTCCTCCTCTTCGTCACCCTCGCGCACCCGCCAGGCACCGACTTAGCCACCACTTGTGCCGACCCCACAAGCCCGTCCCCATCCTCCCATCCTCCGCCTCTGTCGTCACCCCGCCACCGCCAGCAGCCGCTACCACCACTGCTGCCACCCCCAACCTGTCCCCACTCACCACGCCCTGTGTCACCCTCGCCACCGCCAGCAGCCGCTACCACCACGCTGCACCCAACCCCGTCCCACGCACTCCAGCCACGCCTTCGTCACCCTCCCCCACCGCCAGTCAGCCTACCACCCACTCTGCCAACCCCACAAACCCTCCCCACCAGCCCCAGCCTCCGCTCTATCCTCACCCTCCGACACCGCCAGGCACCCTCCAACAACTGCTCCACCCCAACCCCGTCCCCACTCCATTCCTCCGCCTCTTCGTCACTCTCGCCACCCCAGCACCGCTACCACCACTGCCTGCCACCCCACTCAACCTCCCCACCCCCATCCAGCCTCCGCCTCTATCTCTTCACCCTCGACACCGCCAGCAAGCCGCTACCACAACTCCCACCCCAACCCGTCCCCACTCCATCCTCCGCCTCTGTCGTTCACTCTCGCCACCGCCACACCGCTACCAGCCACTGCTGCCACCCACAACCCCGTCCCACTCAAGCCACCGCCGCGTCGTCACCCTCGCCATCCGCCAGCAGCCGCTACACCACTGCTGCCACCCACAACCCTCGCCACTCCAGCCACCGCCGCTGTTCTCGCCCTCCCACCGCATCAAGCCGCTACCACCACTGCTGCCACCCCACAACCCCGTCCCCCACTCCATCCTCCGCCTCTGTCGTCACCTCGCACCGCCAGCACCGCTACTTACCACGCTGCCACCCCACAACCCCGTCCCCACTCCATCCTCCGCCTCTGTCTCACCCTCGCCACCGCCAGCAGCCGCTACCACCACTGCTGCCACCCCACAACCCCGTCCCCACTCCAGCCTCCGCCTCTATCTCTCACCCTCGACACCGCCAGCAGCCGCTACCACATCGTCACGTCAATACCATCCTCATTATCACTGTCATCAGCACCACTTCATCCTCATTATAATCATCTAAATCGTCAACGATGGAGAGGATGAGGCTCAGGGTGAGGGAGGGGAGAGTTACTCGTAGCACTCTTCCTTCCCTAACTGCTAATGTAGCCATTACTCTTCGTACTGTCGTCGTTGCCGGTATTCTCAATGTTACCATCATCTCCACAGTCACTTTCATTGAAACTTGTAACGCCGCTTTCACCAGCATCATGCATTTCGTGGCATATATTGCCATTATTGTCTTATAACGTGAATGTTTTTCTTTTAAAGTACGTATTAAATATGTAAACTGAAGATTAACACGAAAAAGGTTATTCCTGAACACCGAGAAGGAACCCAAAAAAATGTTTTAATACTTGACAGACCATTACTCCGTTAAACCAAATTGTGATATATGTGATGTTCGTGCATGTTTTGGCTGTGATGAAGGGGACATAAGTTATGAAACCCCCTTTGACGGTTCATTTCGATTCAAGCCGCATTAGATTTATTAAAATTATCTGGAGAATGCATGCATCATTTCCCTTACCACTATTTACTTAAGTGCTGAAATCAAACATAATACGCCATTTTTAACAAAAGATGATTCATTCTAAGTCGGAAATTACATTAATTTCATAACATTATTTGCTTATTTTACGTCAAACAGTGAAAAACGTGGATGAGTCGGGCTACGGGGAGAACTGTATTCTGCGACCGTTTTCTTCATTCATATCCCTACCCTAAGCCATATACAAATGGACTGCTGAATACAAGAAGAAATTAGCGTTTTGGCCGAGAATTAATAAAAGAATATTCGCTCCGCTGTAATAAAACAATTTACAAGGGCAAATCAGATATAGATCGTGTTCTTCGTGAAGGAAATCCAACTCAATTCAATTCAATTCTGTCTTATTTGCAGAGACCCAGGCCATCAGACCTGCACTTCCACCTGACCATGCAATTCTGCTACTCCATTCACCGTCTGGCAGAAAAAGAACGTATCACTCGGGCGACGAAACCGGACGAATTCGAATATTGTTCAGAGGCTTCTATTAAGTTTGAGGATCTTTTACAATCTACAACATGAGACAGTCAGCTTTGCTTCCCGTCGAAGGAAGGCGTACGAAGAATTTGTTCGCCCTAAAAATCCACGGCTTCGGTTGAGTTTGAACCTGCAAACTTTGGTACATTTCCATACGCTAACCGGTACACCAGCGAAGCCACAATACACTTCCTGCCAATTGTGGCGTATTGGCCGCGGCAATAATTGACAGACGTTAACAGTTTGTAATTTATTGAGTATTTATTTGAAATATGCTCCAACATCTGAATACTATTCACAATAATTACAATAAACAATATTGACCCGATACCAGAAGGAATGTTCCTGGCCACCACAACCGCTGGCCTGATAATTTGATATCTTGTTCGGTGTGATGCACCTGTTGCCCTACGTGCGCATACAATGGGCTGCGCACCTCCCGTTTCGACGTAGCACGCTGGCTTCAGTTCCCTGCCTCAGTAGCATATGCATTGAAATGCCGCGCCGGGCACAACCCACACGACTTCCTACCGACGCGCCCAAGAATCAGAAGAAGGAGTTTAGGTCCGGAGCCCGCTTATATTAGTTTCTGGGCCGGCTGACGGAACTGCATCATCTCGCTGTTTCCGCCGACGCGCTTCCACAGCCAGCATGTCTACGGGATTCACAAATTTGCCCCTAAGTCGTAAAAGGGGTTCACATGTAGCCACCCACGACACGACACCCCTTCCCTTCAGATCCCTAGGTTTGCTCCCTTGCTTCAGATCCCTTCACGTGCATGAAATGCACGTGGCTAATATTTGGTCACGTTTGTACAAGGCGACTGATGTGACGCCACACAATATACATCCTGGTGCGACAACATTAACAATAATTTGAATAACTAATTTGAATTTTTTAATCTGAATTAATTTGAATTTATCCCAGAACTCTAAAAGACTTCCACAGATAGTGAAGTTAGATATATGCGCAGAAGCAAAGAGAGGAGCCTTCTCAGCATTCGCTCAAAGTATCAGGGAAACTGGACGGAAAACTTGATCGAGGTGGGGTCATTGACCCAGCAGCCGAGGTACAATACTTATTACAGCCATATTTAATCATTTAAAATTATAAAGTCCCTTTTTCCGAACAGTAATGCAATAAATATCGTTGTTAAAGCCAATATTATATTTCCTTTTGATGCACAGTTTAGTGTCTGATTGTACAGAAATAGTTACGGAGCAGAATATATTTTACTTGACTTCCGTGTACAACATACGATGTGTGAAATTTTCTCTGTTCGAGCGAATTACAAATAAACGGAATACGATATTTGCTAACGGGATCTACACTTAGACGTCTCGTGAGTCGGCGCACGCCGTGCGGCGGGGCGTGCGGTGGCGTGCGGTGGCGTGCGGTGGCGTGCGGTGGCGTGCGGTGGCGTGCGGTGGCGTGC
>BOPP01000137.1:1692452-1722596 GCA_017312745.1 Gryllus bimaculatus | reverse complement strand
ATTTATTTATTTATTTATTTATTTATTTATTTATTTATTTATTTATTTATTTATTTTTATTTAAATTTAATTTTTTTTCGGGTAAATATATAATATACCGGTTAATAATATTTTCTCAACAACGAAAATTGCTATCGTCAGTCAATTATTTTATTAGGGAGCCTACTTAACGTGTATGCGTTACAAGCTTTCGTATTGAAGCAATTTCAATTTTCTGGTCTCATGAATATTAGAAAAATGAAAAATCAAGGAGAAGTAGGGGAAGTTACAGAAACAAAGAAAGAGGAGTATACGAAAAGGAATAAGCAAAAAAGAAATAGAAGTCGAGAAGAACAACTCGATTAAAATAGTAAAAAAAATTTGACTTAGCCACTAAGGTGAAACCAGTATTCACTAATATCATGCATTTTGCACGTATGACACACGGACAGCAAACTTATGAAGTCACCTTGTTTATTAATTTTTTATTGATAATTTAAATGAGCTTAGATTGAATCACCTGTGTTTATAGGTATTTCGAATTTACTATTTATTAAGTCAATTGCTTCTTCTCGGCATGAGATTTCTTTTTCAAAGAATACTTTCACCGTTGACCAAATGTTCGTTTATGTCTTGTTTTCATTTTTATTATTTCCTTGTGTGAGCAATATATTATCAAAAGTGCTACAGTGACATTTTGCCTCAGTTTACTATCAACTTAAAGAAACATATATTCTCGAATCAGTCACGAAAAACACCCTTGCTTCATGTAAATTTGTTTTCGTGTTGCACAGTTAGTGCTAGTGGTAGATTCAATGGGGGGTAAAAGAGTCTATTACCCTCCCGTGAACATTTCATGAAATAATTTAACTCAAAATATTTTGAACAACATATTGGTCACAATATATGCAAAGGAGTACTTCCATTGTGATTATATATTCATTTTTCTTTTAACAACGTGTTTTACTGTTTCAAAAATATATTTGGTGTGGGCGAAGATCCAAACAGAACTTGATCCCACCCATACAATACTTGTTGGATTCGTCCCTTATTAAAACAGAGCAATATATTCCTAAAAGAGCTTCAGTGACGTGTAAAAATTTATTGTAGTTGTTTGTTTTTGCACGTAAATGAAATAGCAATGTAAAATTAAATATCGAGTAGGATCCAAGTCAGACTCAATAAAGCCGCGTTTCTTCTACACATAGAGTTCCGACATAGGAGCTTTTAGGTAGAAACAGAAAGCACGACTCGCTGACGTGTTGAGTGACTAATGAGGGATGAGACAGGACGTAGTAACTAAGCAAACCAAAGATGCTGAGCAGAAACAAATTTCCGTTCACTTGCCTCATTTCCGTTTTCAGTCTGGCGCCGTGAAGAATAGCTGTGTATGTTCCTTTTAGAAAAACTGTTAACATTTTTAAATTTGACAACATTGCTTCACATTATTAAAAATTAAAGTATGTTTTGTGAGTTCGAGAGAGTCAATTTCAAGGCTTCATGAAAACATTTGTAAAGTGTGCCATTTATTGACCACACATAAACTCAAAAATGGAAATCTCGTAATACCGTCCAGTATTAATTGGATTGTTGGTGACTCCTCTTCCCGCCCCCTCCCGCTGCCGACCGGCTGTGCTCTTAAACAAGACACACGCTCAAAAATTCGCAGAACTTTGTTTTCGGCCCAGAAGCTGCAAGCTCTGAGGATGATCGCTACGCGATCGAAATGATCATTAGTTGAATTACAATATTGATACCTGACAATATCTCTTTATTTATCAAAATACCGTCCAGATTATGGATTTATTTTATTTTGTACAACAATAAAATTTTCAGAACCACAGAATAATTAGTATCTTATCTGTGATTTGATGCATACTTTTAATTCGGGAGCGTTACTCCCAAATTCCATCTCAGATAGATGCCCTTTTAACTGTGCCCTGGCACTTATTTCGACTAAATTAAAGTAGATAATAAAATAGTAAGTTTTCTATTTTGTTAAAAAATATTCAGTACATTCAAATAAATTATGTTATATAACTAAATTTTTTCTTACCTATCCTACATAATTATTTCGTTTCGAGTGTACGCCAAAACACTGAGAGACGTACTAAGTGTAAGCAAAATTTCAACGAATTATACATGCATTTGTTTTCAATACGATATTAAAGGTTTGTAATCTTTATCGATATCCTTCATTTTTTTTTATTTGATGTCACTTCCAAATCCTTATGGCCATTCCTGGAGTTAATTAATTATTTGATGAATTGGTGATTAAGATATATGTTGATGATGATAGGACAATAGTGGAATGAGATGCCCTGGTAACGGGAGAGAACCGAGAAAACTTGATTTGATTTGATTCTCTTAGTCAACAAATAAAAAACAGTAAAAATACTATATGTGACGTACGAGGGAGAAGTATAATCTGTCGCGAACACGGTCTTTTCACCTGAAATCCCACATGCAGTGACCGGAATTTGATTCCGATACAGCAGATATACAAAGCTAGTGTGGTTACCGCAACGCTACGGATCACCCGATCGATACTAAATATATCTATTTGTGATTGCCAGCGGGGAGTCGCAAAGGATGTGTGTTGCGCAGTAAAATATTCCAGTCCACTCGTAGATATTCCTATTCAAACTACCTATGCTGGAGTGGTACCGTGAAAACCAGCCACGGACCGCGCACGATCTCTTCGACTTCCTTGACCTACCCTCTCTCCTTACACACACACACACATACACACACACACACACTTCTGTGCATTACGGTAATACACGTGTCGGGAGACCTGTCGGGAGCTTAATACTTGTTATAGTAATGACTGTGCCTCGGGGAGGGGGAGATATCTGGAGACATACACATGGAAGAAGCAATTCTCCGCAAGTTGACGTGTAGGTCTGTGCAGGATCTCACCATCCAGCGAGATCAACACCGCCCTCTTTCGGAATAAAACATTCACTACTTACGTGACTAATGCCCATAGCAGTAGGCGTTCCCCAAAACATCAATGAATCAATTGCGCGGACCAATCTAGTAGAAGTAGTAAAAAAATGTCTGAAAAACATTTACTAGAAGAATCGGAAGGACTTGAATGTGCCTACCTTCATGACCGATGCTGCCGCCACCGCCAGCCTCGCTTCCTGCCCCTCCCTGCCCCGCCTGCGTGAGGCGGCGACGCTGAATAGTGGTGCGGCTGCGAGTTTCGCGTGAGCGTGCGGCTCAGCGCGGCGCCCACAGCCCACGTAACTGTAAAAATGATACCAGCGAAAAGGTGGCTTCACCCAGCGACCCGGTAATACGTATTCTTCGGTCTAAGAGGTCTTTACGCAGCTTCCCCCAGCGACCCGGTATTACGTATTCTTCGGTATAAGAGGTCTTTACTCAGCTTCCCCCAGCTTTCTGTGGTTACGTATTATTACTGAATTTGAACTCGCACAGTTGGAAATGAACAAATCTTCTTCAGATAACTTTACGGTCTAATTTCGTGAACCTCGTACTCAGCGGTATTTTTTTAATTACTGTTCGGTATATTTTTTATGTGAAGAGACCTGCTCTTCGGAGGGGACGTAAGCCGGATGTCCCATATTAGTAGATTTACTGCATGTAAAAGATCCTTAAACCTAAATGAAGCCTCTGAGTTAAATTCAAATCGCCTGTTTCGTCGTTCGAGTGAGTCTCCACTACGTGGTAAAAAGAGCGTAGCGAAATTGCGTGGTCTGACCGAAGAGCGGGCCTCATGACCCGTGTCTCGCCAGTGAAATAAGGCCTCAATTCAATTCCATTGTCGAATGTGTTATTAAAATTAAATGTAACGAAAATTGCTAATGTAATGAAAAATGTTAATAAAATGTAATGAAAGTATTAAAAATCTAGCATTTTAATAATTATTATTTATTAATGAGTAATTAATTATTATTAATGAAATTGATCATTCAAATACATCAATAATTTGCTTAGTTTTTAATTATTCTGGTCACCGTTTGTTCGGTTGCAGCTTCACCCTGACTGATGACTTTTAACTTTAAAGTAATTTACAATTTCTCATCGGTCTATGTACTGCTAGTAGTTGGAAATGTCCTCAATCTGCCTTCAACCACTTCAAGTATTAACACCTAGCGAACTAACGCCATATTAAGAATCGTCTCCTAGGAAAGTAATGCGAGTATTAGTATTGTCAATGTCTTCATTTCTAGGTAGATATGATTTTAGATTTCTTTTACATCGTTTTTACATTCCCTTTAATGCTGCTGTACAACCTGTTCTTGAAATAAATATATGTACTCAAAATATAGACTTTGACCATTGATACAATTTTGAACACAATTTATCTATCTTCTCACAATTGAGAAATTTATTCTATTTACTCAAAAAGTTTACTAATTCCTCATTTTTTTTAATCCAAAAGAAATGGTAGATCCAGTACTTGATGGCGTTAAAGGCGAATCATAATTGAAGTTTTCGAGGATATTTTCCCAGATGATTATGAGACGACTGTTGGAGACACTTGAGTTAGATTACACCAAGGACGAACTGGGAGGAGTGATCGTGGAGTTCAACCCCCTCTTTCCGAATCACTTGAATCGCTGCTTACTTCCAAATGTTTAATTCTGTCTGTGATTTCTTATTCTGACTTACATGTACTGCAATGCTAACATGCGATAGTTGTACTTGCAACTATTGCAAAACTGGTTAGTAAATCCAGTTATTTTAAAAATATTTTGATGAAATGACATCGACTATGATACGGATTAATTGTTTTCATTCTTCTTCTGTTCAACTACCCCGAGAAATAACTGAATAGTCTTTTTGAGTAGTGTACATCACATCACATGCAATACATATTAGAAGTTTCTGCTTTAGACCTACCGACCTGGAACCACTTTTCGTTGGTTGAGAAATGTATCTGCACGCGTCGGCATTTCGTGGGAATTAGAAACCGCGCGGAGCAGAGAGGATTTTCTTGTGATTTATTCGATTAGATCTTCTTCGCGATGCTGCTCATTGCGATCGGTGGAGTGTGCGATGACAGATAACTTCGCCCCGCGTTACGAAACGGCGAACGTGACTGACTCATTTCTCAACTTTCTCTCGAAGTCATTGTTTGGTGGGTCCACGATACGCAGTCGCACGTAAAAGATATTCCTAGAATATTGCGAAATCCATGTCATTTCCTTAGAACATCGAGTGAGGAATGTGAATCATAGCTACAGCCTGTATACGTGTCTTCGTCGAAACTTGTATTGTTTTAAATGAAAACACCTGATTATCAGTTGTTTGTCGGTGCAAACAAGTTTTAACGGACTAGTGACAAGCTGGAAGTGGGTGTTAACATCAAACTCGACCCTTCCTGGATCTCCTTTTAGAGAGATCTTTTCAATCGTTGTCTTTCACAACTTCATTGTTAGGAGATAATTACTACGTTCTCGTTTCCTATAGCTATAATCTGTTGAATAGGAGTGTTAACCGATTTTTTCTGCACATGAATTTCATTGCCTGATCAGTTAAGAGTTATCTTATAATTAAGAAAATTGGTGTATTGAATCTGAAGATACAATTACATTGAATATTTATTCAGATTATTCAATATCAATTTCAGGAAAAAATTGTTAGAAATAGTCATTGTCTTTCCTTGCGGTAGTCCATTACCGTTCAGGACAACTTTTACATCGCATTGAGAAAAGAATTTATTTGTGTCTCTTATCCAATACTGTGAAAGGTGTATTCTCAAGAGAAAAACGACCATGTCGTAGAATATATAAACGGTCGTATAGGACTATGATGCTATTGTTTAAATTTTACAGAATACACTCCAGCCTCGTATACCACTATCGTTGCCGATCTTGTAAAGATAAAATCGTTTACCCTAGGCGCAGCATATTCATTCGAGAATAATGCAAAAAAAATTCAACTTGCAAATATAAAATTTACCATCTTCACAATACGGAATATCTTTTTTCTTGATCATAAAACACATCCACGTAGGGAAAAATCCTATTTACTCTTCATAAACAGTTATCTGTATAATTGATTTTCAATATATGCATTAATTAATAGAAAACTATGCAACCTTCGGCCATGTGAAAGGCAGCTAAGATTTCGTGAGTTCAGTAACTCAGGAAAAACAAAAACAACAACAAAGAAACGGTATCGATTTGGACTGAAAATACAAATATTTGATTGTGTAATGATACGAAAATATTTTCATAGTGAGTGCGTCGCTGCTTAAGATCAGCTGTCATGGGACAAGGACCAAAGATGTTTCCGAAGCAGATTCAAGAGCCAATTTTTACTGCCCGATGCTAATAGTTGAATGCTAATTGCAGTACTCACAGGAGAAAATACATGACTCTGTAAAACGTATACAGAGTAAAACGTATACCGTTTGCATTTACCTAATCGAAAAAGAGAGAAATCCTGAATATTCGAATAGATTTTTCCTAGGGTGTTGATTCCCAGAATGTATTTAATATTTATATTTTGGATCAGTTACGTACTTATGTATTTTCCCATTATGTCACTATGTTACAGCATATGCGAAGCCTGATCAATCGAAAGTAGATAACGTATTATATCAGTACAGTACTTGAGGTTGGCAACATTTAAATCTATTGTAAATTTCTTCAGTTACTATTATGTAAGTAAACAAATGCATGCAGAACGATATAAGATGGATGCAAATGAGTGTTTTTCAATGAAAATCGGTAAATGTATTTTCCCATTATACTGTATGTTACTTCTGAAAATAATTATTCTTATACAAACGAAAATACTAAATTTTGATACATGAAAATCATATTTATGGGAGGAATGAACGTATAAAATAAAATCTGCTTTCTCGTGCAAACAGCTGGAAAGATTTCAAAGAATGTTTGTAAAGAAAAATAAATAATTTAGTGCCTGGCTTCATCTACAACTTTAATACAATTAACTAAACCGCTATAACGTCTAACCATAGAGAAATGTATGATCTCTACCGATAAAAGTTTTTTTCAATATCTATACTGATTAATACTGATCAATGAATCATTTGCATAGACAACACCATCTCGAATCGAGGAAATATTGTTTCTTAACTTCAGCGTGATTACGCGAAGCAGCTCATCGCGAGTACTCTCACGCAACAACCCAAGTGTTAAAACTCAAAACCAAGAGACTGTTAGGCGATATGCCATTGTAAAAGGCATTCGTATTACGACTAGATAAAATAACGGGTGTGAAATCCGTTTATACCGTGTCTCAAGAGCAATACATTGGAGACTACCGGAAGATATTGAAGGAAAGTTAACACTGGTTCATTGTCAATGAAAAGTGACAGCATAAAAAGTATAAAATTTAATATCATTTGACAATGTATTCGTCGTATTGGAGAGTCCCGTGCGGTTGCCAACCGTTTGTTCGCTCGTCCGCCCTACCTCTCACCAGCCCTACGGCTCGCCGTCACCCGCCGTACCGCTCGCTCCCTCTACCGTTCGCCCGCCCTACCGCTCGTGCGCCCGCCCAATCACGTACCGGCGTGACCGTTCCTTCACCCGACCGCCCGACGCTTACTCGTTCACCCGATCACTTACCTATCTACCCGATCGCTTACTCACATATCCGATCGGTTACACGACCGTCCGAACGCTCACCCGACTGACCGATCGGCCACCAGGTTGAACGATCATTCACATGCACGCCCGAACTCTCAGCCCTCTGCGCCCGATCCCTTAACTGCCCGCCGCCCCGCACGTTCATCACTCACTCGCATCACCTGCCCTTCTCATCACTCACTCGCATGCCTGATTGCTCAACCACCCTTTCGTACTCACACTCCTGCCCGCGCCGCTCACGTCGCTTACCCGCCCGCTACCGCCCCCTCACCCGCCCGCCTCACCGCACGCTCACCCGCCGCTCACCCGCCCGCTCACCCGCACGCTCACCCGCCCGCTCAAACCCCCCGCTCACCCGCCCGCTCACCCGCCCGCTCACCCGCCCGCTCACCGCCCGCTCAAACTCGCCCGACTCACTCGCCCTCACTCGGCCCCTCACTCGCCCGCTCACTCGCCCGCTCACCCGCCCGCTCACGCCGCCCGCTCACCTCCCCACCCGCTCACTCGCCCGCGCACTCGCCCGCTCACTCGCCCCTCACTGCCCGCTCACTCCCGCTCACTCGCCCGCTCACTACGCCCGCTCACTCGCCCGCCTCACCGCCCGCTCACTCGCCCGCTCCCACTCGCCGCTCACTCGCCGCTCACTCGCCCCGCTCACTCCCCCGCTCACTCGAACCGCCCTCACTCGCCGCTCACTCGCCCGCTTCACTCGCCCGCTTCACCGCCCCCTCACTCGCCCGCTCACTCGCCCGCTCACTCGCCCGCTCACTCCGCCCGCCACTCGCCCCTCACTGCGCCCCCACTCGCGCTCACTCGCCCGCTCACTCGCCGCTCACTCGCCCGCGCACTCGCCCGCCTCACTCCCCGCTCACTCGCCCGCTTCACTCGCCCGCTCACTCGCCCGCTCACTCCCCTCATTCGCCGCGCTCATTCGCCGCTACCGCCCGCTACCGCCCGCTCACCCGCCCGCTCACCCACCCGCTCACTCGCCCGCTCACTTGCCCGCTCACTCGCTCGCTCGCCCGCCCACTCGCTTGCCCGCCCAACCGTTCGGTCCGCCTGCATTGCCCCTCCGCGTTGCCCGCCGCGCGTCGGCCCTGGTGGCCGCGCGACGCGCCCGCTTTACGACTCGTAATAACACGCTGCGCGGTGCGCGCGGAGAAAGCTGCACGGCGCCGGGCGATCGCGCGGGGACAACGCGCGGCAGGCGCACGTCCTCGCCCGCGTTCTCGCACCTGTCCTCTTTCGCGTTCCCACGCACCATCTCGGTCCTGATCAGCGGCACGAAATCGGTTATCCGCTTACTACTTACTACCTAGGAAAGACAATCTATTGTAATGCAGCTTCAGAAATGGGAGATTTTTCATCAAAACAAATATGACATGTTGAGAGAACGAAGAGCATAAGTTTAGAGATAATTTAAAACGAAGATTTAAGAGAGATTTGTAATTGTTTTTCCTCTTGTCACCTTGACACTAAGATATTAGTTGTATATGTCTTGTCTAACTTCTGCGCAAATCTAGTCTTGTAGCGGATTTAATATGTTTAATAAATAAAAAAGTTGTTATCAATAATTTGTAGATCAACGTTCTCATATTTTTCATCACGATTTTATATTATTGCTTTTTTGATATAAACATCAAAAAGGTTTTAAATTATGTAGAAATGATAATGAGTCGTTATAAATGATAGTCTTATCAGAACGCTTTCTCAAGTGAAACCCGTAGTTTCTAGAAATTTCCAGAGCTTTTTTTTAATTTTTTAAAAAATTTATTCCTTCTCGTTCGACCAAAGGTTTTTCGAGGGGTTTCAGTTTTGCATACTAACTTTTTTGGGATTTAGGCATTCCTTGACAAATTGACGTTAAATACTCTGGCTCATTTAATTCATTCGTTTTCTTCCAGAAGCTACTGAAATTTAACCTTGATTTTTTGAAGAGGAGGGGGGTTAAACTCTTAGGATTGTCCTGTCGAGCAATAGGAAGGGAAACGTGAAAGATTCTACAGAGATACGGGAAAATATTATTAGTTTAGGAAGGTTTAAGCATATCTTTGGGAAATTTAGATTTGTTTCGACTTGGGATGTTTGCTGTTCGGCCTAAATAGAATTTCAGAGCGGGATGAAATGAGGGAAGAGAAGAATAAATCATTTGCTACTCTTTGTATATGTTCTAGCACGGTTTCCATTTGGAGTTCTCTGTGAATTTGATGGTTAGGTATAAACCATGGAGCTTTAATTGAATTTCCAGAGCAGATTATAAATTTTGTGGCAGAATATTCAGCCTATGATTTCTAGGCACTTCATGGCCCTGTTGATTCTTGCTACTGCTAATAATGTAGTATGTCCAACTGGCTGAAGTATTTCACAGCATCAACTGATGCCACTGCAGTTCCTCTGATCGGGAGGCCCTCGTGTTCGAGTCCCAACGGTGGCCCAATTTTCGACACTATAGTTTGATAGCTTGGTCGACTTGAGCCTCTGCCTCGAGAAGAAATCGATCGGTAGTTTTCCGTGGTTTCTCCGATCAACACAAGGTGAATGCCGGAACACAATCGTAAAAAACCGGCCACGGTCCGCACGCGATCTTTCGGTCCTCTTCCTTGTCCTATCCTCACCCCTTACTTACATCCACTTACATGCACTACACAACACCAGTCAGAATATGAGAGCTCCTTCCGACTGATGGAAGATCCCTCTTTGGGGAAAACTCCCGAAGCTGACGTGACAGATGGCGCTGGATCTCGCTGTCCAGCAGTGGAAGAACGCCGCTACTTCCGTTATAAAAACATGAATAAGTAGTTGAAACGCCCGAAAGCGCGAAATAATCAACCGTACGTCCACAACCACGTTCTCTCTGTTGTCCTGGTCCCCTTTCCCAGAGATAAATTGGTCATCACCCGGTTCATTTCAAATTCAAGTTAACCTCGTGTTTATGAATGTGTCGTGATTTATAAGAGACATTCGCTCATTTTTCATTGTGTTTATGAGCAATTCCGTTTCGTAGGCATTAATCGTGTTGATAACGTGATCGTTCATAATTAATTACTTCATCTAGACTAGATATTGTTTCGAGGCGTGTTGCAGGCTAATGATCTTAACCCGCTCCCGAGTCAGCCTACGCACGAGAAGTTGGCAGGGTCACCTCCCCATTTCAAAAGGAGAATTATGCGATATAGCTTTGCACGATGTGCCTTCTGTAGACATTATTAGACAAGACGTAGCGGTAAATCTTTTGTTGTGTATTGTTCTGGAGTCTTTGTATTGTCAATCTTACCAAGGTTTCTTTAATATCGATTTGTTTCTGCCAGACCATTTATTTTCTTAGAGATGTGTGTCACTGCTGATTGATGTTTCTTGGTTTATGAACGTTGGTCAGTGTGTTGACAAAGACTAAAAACATTGAACTATATTGAAGAATAATTTGAGAATATACGTGTCGTAATGGATACAATACAGAATGTTTTTTGTTCGCGTGTTTTGATGTGTGTCTTATTTTACTTTGCTCATGTGAATAAGGAACTAAATATATACGGTCTGCACAACTCTATGACATAATTACATCAAGTTCTAAATAAAAATAAACTTACAACAAAAGAAGATAATTAACGATGAAAACATATTTGATGTCCATGATGGTTCATTTTCTTGAGGCTCTGTGGATTTGATATATTCTCCTTTGAAAGCATCCAATTAATAAACAAAATTATACATGAGTCGATTCGGAGAATAATGTATTTATAATAATTATTGTTGTTTGTAATATTTTCAAAGTGTATTAAATTTATAAAATGTAAGTTTTGAATAATTTTGTATTATTGGCGATTGTATTTATTGTACTCGTATTATTCGTTTACATAATAGCGAGTAGCGTTTTGATTTCATAACACTATCCATAAATAAAATCACACTGTTAGATATTACATTGTACTACGTAGTAATACAATATAATTTGTATTACTAATTTCCAGTACATGTAAGAATTGAAATAAAACTATTCACCCTTCAGCCTTTTGAGATGTGTCTATGGCTTCGTTAGAGAGCATGGAACTCGGAATTAGAAACGTAAATTATAAACTATAAGAAATTAATTTAATGAAATTTGTTTAATGAAAATAACATTTAATAACTTCAAAATATTTTGGAATTTAATACCGGTGAGCTTGTTAAGTTTTAGTGTGTATCAAGTTATTAACGTTTTGAATGTAAAATTTGGAAATCATTTGAAGTAGTTTAAATTGTTTTTATTTTATTTTTTTACAATATACAATCTGATGACAGGTTCATAAAAATTAAAATCGTTGTTATCGTTATCAAAACGTTATGGAAACATATTTATAAGAAGAAAAAAAATAATGTCTTTAGATATCGGCCAGTCATAATATATATTCAAAAAAAATATTTCAATATCTAACTAATTGAGATAAAACTATGCCACCTCTGGCCTTGTGAGAGGTGAATGAGGTTTTGATAAGTATTCAGACATTTCTGACAGACAGATCTAAAAGCAACGAAACATTTTGATTTTCAAATATTTTTTTTCCGCCTATTCCGTTACTGCGGGTCGCGTATGAATTCTCATATTCACTGCGTCATTGCTTACGACACATCTGGCATCCGACATCTGCAATGTTCCAAGGAAGAGGCAGCCTGCCATTAAATATTTGCTATTTTGTGTTACGGAAGAGCACGTTTTTTCGTATCCTTGGTAAGAACAAATGTACTGGATATTCAAATATAATGTATGTTATTGAAGTATATGGGAAAATAAGCAGCACATATTTGCTGTGGAAATATAGTGCTATTCCTGGAAAAATATTTTATTTATGGCAGTGTTGTAAGAGATAATTTTATTTGCTTGCAGAATATGAATGCTTCTTGTTGGTACCATTTTGCGCGGTTTTGTTCAGCAACATTTTTCTCTAATATAGTACAATCGCTCGTTCTGTATGTCATGTACTCAAGTACTCAGAGCCAGCTTTGTTAAGGTTCGCAAGAGCAACTGTATCTCCATTAACTTATAAACTTGTGTTTATACATTCAAATGTTACTAATATTATTTATTACAGTAGAACAGAAACATAACAGTACTTGCTAGCTAACGAATAATTTTTTTTTTAATTTGTTGCGTCTTCAACTGACGCAACGCGTCTCCAAGCCCCGAGGGGCGTTGAGCGCTTTGCGCTTTCCGAGTAATCCTCCGTTAATACCAGCGCGGGAGTAATTCTCCAGTTTTATCCCATATCCGTCACGTCGCAGTCACTTTGTCAAGAGGACCGCCAAGTTGCACCTCCGCGTACGCGCCTCCAACTACGCGCCACTGCGCCACTACTCAGCGGCCAGAATTGGGAAGGAACTAGGATTAGGGTAGGATTTAGGACACTCACAGGGGTTGGAGAAGTCCCTGTAAAGCATGCAAACTCGTTCTGTCGTAACAACGAGTTTGGATGCTTCTCTTAACGCTTAGGATGAGGCGCTACACAAGAGCACATTGAAAGACATGGTCCCTTTGGCAATTGATTCCTGTGCAGAAGACGCCATGCCTTGGGAAATCCACGGTGAACGATTGAAGGCGGCGCACTAGTTGAGTACGCGGCTATCTGGCTTGACAGCTTCACCGCGGGTTTGGGAGGACAACGACGGCAAGGGCGAAACTGGCGGGAAGGAAGCACATCTGTCATGCACAACGTTGAATAAGTAGGACTTAAAAATTGAGTTTGAACAACAAACATCGCAAACAAACGGAACATCGACATTCAACAAATATAACATGTAACAAAGAGAACATTCGCGGAGCCAGTGACGCTCCATGTTACATATTGCAGATTTTTTGTTGTAGTTAAAACGATTAGTATTTTGTATCCACACTTCGTCTAATGTAGTGCTAGTGGATGCCTCAAATAGTTCTGTGAATATCCAATTCTTTCCATACACTGTCCAATAGTACAGTTTCTAGTCTTTACCTAATACCGTTTATCCATACAAGAACTGCTGGAAGTATATATTCCAAAAATGTGTTCGTGGCTCTCATATGATCCACAAATGTACGGAGTATATTTACAAATTTAATAGCCCGAGACACTAGTAGTTTTGTACGCTGTGTACGAAATATTAGGTGACGAAAAACATTAAATGTATATTATTTATGACAGAGTGGAATTATGTGTTACGATTTAGTAAAGAAGTCACTTCTTTGTGGAATACTTAAAGTTTTGACTGCCATAAAAACATTTTATTAAGAGGTATTTATCATAATTACTAAAATGCCGTGTAGCATTCCATAAAACATGAATTGTTTGCCCAGTGTAATGAATATTAAGAAACGTTTCTTCATTATGGGAGAAAAGTTATGTAAATGTACTTTTTAAATGAATTTTTGCTGCAATAGTGATCGTAATAGCGTAATATTTTACAAATATATACACATTTCGAATCTCTTTTCACTTCTTTACTACACAAAACCATGCATCAATTTGCCAAGAAAGCTGTGTATTCCCTGTTTTTATTAAAGTTTTCTTACGTAAATGAGGAGAGTGCTATTCAAATTCGCTTAGTTTGCTGTTTATGGTCGTTTCATTATGTAGATAAGAAAATTCGCCACAAATCCACTGTTGGTGCGTGGGGATACAAAAGATACAACTGTTTCGAATTCATCTCTTATATCATACTCCCATATTTCTTTCGTCCTCGAAAATAAAACGAAAATTCGCACAACGGAGACCCGAGAAATGGCGTCGGGAATAGCCACGGCCATCATTAATAAAGCGTGTTATGAACAGGCAAGACGTGCGTTGGCTAATAATGTCTTCCCCATTCAACAAATCTTAATATTGGAATAAATAATGCCAGAAAACATATTTCGTACTATTCCAATATTGATGATAAACATTTATCTCTCGTAAACTCGACTTATTCATAGCCTACTCAAAAGTAAATCGTGATGACTTGTTTACGTAATTTTAATGAATCACGTGAAAGAAAACTTTTGGAAACACTCCATCGCTTGTGTGTGTGACGACTGAAGTTGGTTAATATTCTAACTTTTCTAGAGGTGAATACAGTGCCTTTGTTGTTGTTGTGGCTGTTTTGTTATTTTGTTGTTGTTGTTGTTGTTGTTGTTCTTCTTCTTCTTCTTCTTCTTCTTCTTCTTCTTCTTCTAGAGATGTGTCCCGAACAATTTGTTGGTGACCAAGTCGAGCTATTTATTGGGCGTTCTCGGGAATTATGAAATAATCAATGATAACAAAATCAATTATACCAAAGGCAAACGTACATACTTTTTGCACACCAAGTCTAGGTCACAATATTGTGACCTAGACATGGTGGCTTATTGATGACTGTATTATCGAGAACTATATTGATGACTATATTTATGAATAATTCCTGTCAATGTACACAGTCATCAATTATTGATGACTTACTTGAACACGCAGATGAAGCGCAGAACGATTGTCCCTCCGACCTTCTGACCAGCCAAGGCGAAATAGAAGGGAGAGAGTATTTCATTCAGCATTTCTGGTGACGGAAATCGATATCCACGAAATAAATTGTAGTAAATGATGTGTAAAGAAAATATCGAAAATTGTCGCATATAGCGTCACGCTGTTCGCTATATTCTGAATTAAATACTATGTTTCCTAGGGAAACGTATTCGCATTCATCCTCAAAGTTCAAGGGATGATTAAGTGTTTTTTGAATACCACTTAACTTGGGTCAAACGCGATTTTTAATCTAGTATTTGTAAGCACGATGGATAGCATGATCGATTAAGTATTCCGGGCGCATCAGCTGATAAGGTAATTAGTCCAGTAAGTGTAGTGCACGCAATTATCGCAGGAGATGACTGTGATCTACCCCCCTGGATAGCAAGACCCGGCGGAGACTTTGGTCGGCTATTGGTCCCCCGACAAGTGTTGTAGTGCATATGAGTGCAAGTGAGTGCCTGTGTACGTAAGCGGTGAGGGTAGGACAAGGAAGAGAAGGGAAAGAACACGCGTTGTCCATAGCCGGTTTCTTAGGGAACTTCTCTGACATTCACCTGGTGTTGATTGGAGAAACCATGGAAAACTACCGGTCAGAGTAACCGTCCGCTAGAATTCTCGTCCAGACAGCCGCGAATTCGACCTAGCTGTCTAACTTTCTGCCACCGTCGCGGCTAGAACCCTAGGACCTCGAATCATGATGGAGAAGAGACTGAAGTTTGTGTTGAAACGTATAACTAGAAAAAACATAGAGATCGAGATACGTTACTTTGAAAACGTGCTCTTCAATTACGGGGTAAGAACACAGTAGCTTTTTAAGGAGTCAAACTCCAAAGTCTTCTCGTTCGTATCCCCATAAAAAGGCACTGAATACCATATCCTGAGACCAGAAAGGAGGAATTCTCCTAGTTCGTGGTCGGGATTTTGTACTTCTTTCCCAAAAGCCACGATGCAGTCCAAAAACTGTTGTGCGATATATTGGCTGTGTCAATGTTATCAATTTTATAACATGTGATAGAGTGACTGCACAGTACCGACCTCGTGTGGTTTCGGTGTCAGCGGCGATCGCATTTGTAGCTGAAGAGGTCACAATTCAAGCGTGTGACGTAGAATATCATTAAAATATAAGTTGTTCTCCCTCGTAAGAAATCTCGAAACCTTTCATGCTTCTAGATACTGGTTGCTGCTGCAACAACTGTTGCCTCTGAAGCGTCACTGACTGGCAGGTCCTAGGGTTTTGAGTCCTGATGGCGACGCATTTTCAACCCTAGAATTCTAATGCACGTCTGTTCTGATCGATAGTTTTCCATGGTTTCTCAATTCTTAGGATGAATACTAGGCAAGTGCCGGAACTGTACAGTAATCCCTGCACATCCGCGAATTCCCTATTCGCGAGTTCCTAACATTCGCGATTAGAGAAATGCTACTGGATTTAATATTCGCGACTTCAACATTCGCGACTGCGTCTTTTAGTCGAACTTCTTTGTTTTTGAAAGCGAGCACATTTAATTTGCTTTATAAGCGTAATCTACGAAACGAAGTCGATAGTTACTGGTGCTCAAAGAATCACGTTCTGCAAAAATGCCAAAGTTGAAATGTCAATTCACATTAATTGAATAACACAGTTGTAAAATAATTTAATCCAGTTGCGTCATATGGCAGGTAAAGTTTTTGTCCACATGATCAGAAATGCCATTCAGGATCAATGCAACTCTCATTATAATGCCCTTACTGAAGGGGATTCGGGAAATTATCAGCGAAGAAAAACTCTTCTAACGTACTGATGAATTAACTGGAAGCGAAATTGCGACCTCGAGCAACTTCAATGTCAAAACTGTTAGTGACGTTCTAGAACTTCAACAAACTCTGGTGGAAAGGGAATTTGAATGTGATGCGAACATAAAAATTACTTCAAAAGTTAAGAGAGATGTAGAAGCAGAAACTCTTACATAGTTGTATCAACGAGGAGGGTGATAAAAAAAAATAAAAATATAATATATCCAATCACTTTCAACTTTGAAATAAGTTTCAAATATCGTTTTATTGCTCCTCTTTGGAATGTTAATTGTGAATTCTGTTTGTAGTAGCGCTTACGCAATTGTTTGTTTTTTTTAATTTATTTCTTAAACAGTTTTTCAATATCCAGGAACCTAACTCATCTTTCTTCATTAAAATATAGGCTCAACACTCGCGGATTTGACATTCGCGATGCTTTTTGGGAACCTAACTCTCGGGAATGTTGAGGGATTACTATATTTAAATAAACGGGCAACGAACTTCACGCGTTCTTTCCTTACTCGTCCTAATATTCTCATCTCCTCTTTCACACATGGACCTGCACTTACATGCACTACACAAGCACACGTTTCAGAAAGGGGCGGGAACTAATAATGTCTTCCTGCCTCTAGCGATGCTCCACTGGGGGAGATACTTTGAATAGGAAATCTCGGAAAAGGTCGTACAGGTCGGCGCCGGGTCTCATGCTGCATTGAGGGCCGGAACATCGCCACCTCCTACGGGATATGCAATACTGTTTGGGGACTAGTAACCATAGTAGTGTACGTAACCAAAACCATTAATAATCAATCATCATCACTAGGTCAAAAATGTTTCCTCTCTGAATGGTAAATATGCTCAGCTAGTAAATACGCTGGTAAGAATACCAGCGTATTGCAGGTCATTTCGGAACAGCCTATACGCAATCTGCGAAGGACTGCTGTACCGTACCTTTCGAATGTCACTTTTAATACCGGTGATATGTGCACTGGGCCGGCCGGCGCGCGTGCGGTGTTGGCGTTGGCAGCGGAGGGCCTGTGGAGCGAGCGCGAGACTGGTGAGGGGGGGGGGCGAGGGGGCGCGGCGGCAATTTCGGTGTCCAGCGGGGATCCTCCCCCGCCGAGACGTCCAGCTGCGAAGCGAAACACGCCACGTCGCCGCCGTCGACCCCCACTAAATTTGACGCTAAATTACTAAACTAGCCCCGAAATCGGGCTGCGGCGTGATGTATCGGCGGGCCGTGACTCGGCTGCCCACGTGCCGTCGCAGGCGGCTCTCGCCGGGGCTCTCGCTGCCGTCGCCGGCTCCCACTGAGCTCGCTGGCTCCAAGCCCCCGCTTCAGTCATTCATTCACTCATTCACACACTCACTTATCAATATATTTATTCATATTTTTTAAAATTATTTCCTGTGATATACATATTTACACTTTTTTATATTTATATATTTACTTTTTATACATATATTTAACGCAAAAAACAGAAATATTTGTATGTTACGTTTTATATTAGATTTATTCAGTCAAAAACACAGTAAAAACTGTATGTGACGTTGGTGTGTGTGTGTGAAGATTATCTGCGCACGTTTTCTTGAGTTCCAGAAATCCTTCCCGGCATTTTAACTATAAATAGTTGAAAGATAAGTCAAAGATAAACATAAATAAATAAAAAGATTTTTTTTAAATTAATTTTAAAAATATGTTACGTTTTGGTACGTCACATTCAGCCTCTTTGGCTCTGCAGAATTTGTTGGGAATATTCTTTTTGTTAATGTGCTGTATGACTTTGGTCCCCACAAATAAGCTGATTACTAGTGAAAACTAAATTTTACAAAACTTATATTGTCATATTGTGGGTATTTGAATTCATTTTCGACAGTGAATAAGCAGATAACTCAACTTGTGTTCTGTTAATGATTTCTAATAATTGTTACGGCTTGCATAATCGTACAGCATATTTTGTTGTATGGCTTTATGTTATAAACGTTATGTTCGCCAAAATCTTATCTGTTTATGAATAGACGCGGAGAGTAATTAGAATATCCATTTGTATTATTTTCATAAAAAAGGACAGTAGTGAGCTTCTTCACCAGTGTCAAAGATATACAACTTTTCTTGTCAAGATACAATATAGATATTGTTTTAAAATAACGGAACAAATTTTAAATATTGGTAGCAATTTCTTTCTGAGAAAGTTTATCAGTGTTAATCTCGGAGTTAATGCTCTTGGAGTTTGAGACAAATTCCTCAACCGAGACCTCAAGGTGATTCTTCATAAATGGCATAACAAATAGACAATAAGCGTTCGCCCGGAGATATAAAAGCACAATTTTCATGGAATTATTTTAGAACGTGAAATCATTCGGTTTGGTTGTTCTAATTTTCGAAAAGAAAAACTGAGGGCAATGTCTGCTCTTGGAGGTTGAGACAAATTCCTCAAACGAGACCTCAAGGCGATTCTTCCTAAATGGCATAACATATTGCATACGCCGTCCTGAAGGCAACGAATCCATAAACAACGACCACGAGAAGTCAGTGATTCTGTAACGGTTCCCAAACGCATCGCCGACCTGTTTTGTTTGACAGTTACCATATTCCCGTTTCCTCTAGCCTCCACACCTGACACGCGGTCAACGGGGCATTGTTTTGTGGGCTGCTTTGCATTCAGGGCTCTCCGAGACAATGCGAAAGGTGCATAAAACTTAACAGGATGTCAGTTTTACTCACTCTTTCATCGCTTTATTCATTGTAAACGAGAGCCTGAGCGTAGAGTGCGGCTTGCAGGGGGGTGAGGCGGGGAGAAAGGCAGAGGTTTGTTGTACTAGCCTGAATGCATGGCGGAACGTTCTACTTGGTTACAGTCGCTCGACGCGTTTTGTTGTGCCTGCTTTGGAAACAAATGCAGGATTGCGGAATTTATGGCTAGCAGGAAGGAGCGATAATTGTGTATTGCTGAATTGGTGAATTTTGTCAAGTGTCCATTTTTAATATCCATTGAATGAGAGGGTAGGTCTAAGAGGGTATGGGAAACAATCCCATAAATTTTTGAAATTTTACAGAATCAAAAATAATTTTTAAAGGTTTTTGAAAGTAAGCTGAAAAATTATAAATATTCCGCAAAATTTGTTTAGTACTAAAATAATTCAAATATTAAAAATGTATTTACAAAATAGAATGTTTTAATTGCTGGCCCTGAGTGAAATCTGTTAATTAGAATTTCCATTCCAAATACATTAAACGTTAAATATTCAAATGAATGCTTAAAATCTTGAGGCTTTCGCGATATGAGTGCGCACAATATTGTAGGTCTCTTTATTGCTTTTACACGTAATCTTGATTTGTTAACGTTATGATTTTTTGTTAATGTTATAAATTATTGTTTATGAATAAATTATTTTAGATGAAGTATTTTATATTTAAATAATGAATAAATAATATTTACATATTCATAGTAATGTCTTAAAACATCAAATTTTTGAGTATTCCAAACTCATTTATTCCAAACTCTATTAAATAATTTCTTCATAATTATTTCTCATGATTTTAATCATAGACGGGCCAAGCAAAAACTTCTGTCCGCATATCAATATCTCATTTTCCAATAAGCGAATATTTTCCGCTTCTAGTAGCTGAGATTGTAAGTTTGTTGTGAGGTGATTGCAAAATGCTGTGCAATCTGCGCACGTTTTCTTGAGATCCAGAATATTTTCTACACTCTTGAAGAGTAAATTGGTGAATAATGAATAATCGTATCAACAAAACGCGGTTAGCGACATTAGAAAAGTAGATATTTTTGCTCTTCAGTTGTAGAAAACGTATTTGCATCGATAAACGGGCTGTAGATTTGATTTTGCGTATTGCTAACAGAATAATAGCTCAAACCCTGCCTCTTGACCCCGCAACTAGCAAAAGGAGAGAGAAAAAATTGGGAGTAATGAAGCTGCATTTATGTCTAGAAGCAAGACAGAGCTAACTTAGCATTTGCTCAACGGATCAGGAGAATTGGACACAAACCTCATCAATTGATTGATTAGTGATCCCAGGCGTATCAACTGCTAAGGTCATTAGTTCCGTAAGTGTAGCACAGATTTTTTCTCGGGAGCTGGCGATGAGATTCGGCGCTGACCTTCTTGTTGGGTAGTGGGGTCTACGCCAATCAGGTACTTTCAGTCACCATGGCAAGCCATAAAGCCGGGACAAGCTCCCGACCGATTTCCCAGTATATGCGGTAGTGTAGTGCATGTAAGTGTAAGTGTGTGTAAGTAAAGGACGAGGAAAGAACAAAGAAGAAGGAAGGATCACGCGTGGGCCAATTTCTTAGGATATTGCTCCGGCATTCGCATTGGCATTTGCACTCCGGCATTCGGTGTTGATCGGAGAAACCACGGAAAACTACCGATCAGAGCAGCCGACACCTAGAATTCTCCTCCTGACAGCGACTGAACTCGACCTACTATCTAGCTAGTGTCGAAAATCCTGTCTCTGTCGGGACCCGAACTTGGATCTCCTAGTCAGATGCGCTGCATTGATATCAGTGATGCTCTGAGAAACTTCTCCCGGTAAATCCTCAACGAAATGGGATCATTTTCCCACCACGGGTCGTCATTATTTCAGGCTTTGCGAATTCGGCACAACTTTTGAGCATAACGTAGCAGAAAGAGTCGCCAAAGAGCGTCTTACTTTAGAAGTGCATAAAGTTGCTGGAAAATGAATGATTTCAGCGTGGAGTGTGTAACAATGAAAACAACACTCATTTTTGCAGTATCTTGGAGCTCTTCCTAGAAAAAGTCACGCACTTTCTCGATCCAAATGATAGTAATTGTGGTTGTAAGTTCTGCCCTTCTCTCCGAACTTGAAATTGTGGCCACCTGTGCGACGTTGGTACTTCGGCCTCCCAGGACAGACGCGTTTATCACAGAACCTACTTCAGAGTCCTGGCCTTTTAGGCCCATGTTCAATGACGAATATAGCTCCCCTTAACCACTTTTACCTATCCTCTGGTTTTTACACTTTTTTCTGAAATATACTCTCCTGAAAGGCTCGCCTATTGCGAGAGAAATGAATTCAGAATGATTCAGAAGAGTATATAGATATATGAAACAGGAATATTTAATTATTTATGAACATCTATGAACCAATCTTTACAGATGAAAAGATGTGTGTTTCTCTTTATTCATAATTCATCCCACCTAATTTTTAACCTGAGCGATTTAAAATGGGGACAACAACAAAGCAGAAAAGTGTTATATGAATAAAGAAATAGGCAGGTAGAATTAAAAAGAAAATTAATAACTTAGAAAACATAGTTACTACCATATCAGTAAAAATAAGTATTGGTAAGATTCTCCTCGTGTTTTGGCCTACTCTCTTGCAAAGGCACATCCGTCCTGTTGGCCCAGATGATTGTGGCTCAAGCACGTGCAGAATTGTTTCTCTTGCGATAAGCAGCCGGCTAACAAACGACAAGCGGCGCGGCGACGCCACACCCGTGCCGAGCCTATTCTCTCGCCACTTCCGTTCATTTATCAGCGCGTGTTTGTGCGTGTCGGTGCGTGCGTCTCCTCGCCGCTTCACGCACTCGGATTGGCGCCCATTCATTTCTCGCTGAAGTCTTTATCTCGGATGTTTCGCTGATTACTTCTTCGTTAATATTCATAACGCGTTCGTCCAATTTGTCAACGCGTGGCCCTTCATGGAGTTTCTCGCTTTCCCTAATCTTTCGCATCATTTAGAGACTCAGCGTGTTTGTTAGCCTGCTGTCTTATTGTTGTTTTTATCTTGTTCCGGAGACTCCATTACATTTTGTGAATTCGGCCTTTATCTAAGACGGGAGTCTAAGTTATAGTCTTGACGATCTTCTCTTTAGCATATTTACGACCTTATTCATATGATAATGATTAAAAATTCGTTTGATGTGAATGAAATTTTTATATTCCAAATCCTTTTTTGCTTAACAGTAATCGTATTGATAGTTCCTAATAATGTCTTACGACTCTGAGTGATTTTGGTGAACACAGAACAGCTTGCTAATCTGGTTCCAGATCCTGTCTCTATTTTCTAATGGAATGTATTAAATAGAATATTAGGGCATTTAGACGCTCTCATCCTGAAACAAGAGGGGGCCTTTTTTCTTTGAACATTTTTATTTTTATGTGTAATCTTTTATTTGTAAATAAATGAAACGTACTACATGAAGAACGAAATTATAGCTTTCATAAAACCATTAATAAATACAATAGAATACCTGACATCAGAATTCGCAGAAGGGTAAGGGAGCCTCTTTCCAAATGTCGTACAACAATTTCCAAAATTGTCAAGTTAAAAAGGGAAAACCAGTTATTGAACATACTTACGGAAATAAAATGTTTTAATACTAAGGCTACGACCCCCCTTTCAAAAATTTCAGTGGTAGTATATCGCTCCTGGCCCCCTCCCTCTGTGCACGATGATGTTAGTGGGTAGAGTTTGTCTTGGTTCTGAAGCGAAGGTGTGTCGAATTGTTTCCTTCAGCGTTGGTTGATATGGCGCGGCAGGAGTCTTGGTAGTAATTTATAATATTGATAACTCGTTGTGTATTATAGATTTGGTCTCTGGATCATAGCTATAGTCATGATAAAAGGATGTTCACATTGAAAAAGGTTTCAGTAATGGTCGTGGGCATGGTCGTTATTGCCAAATTCTAGTCAGATTAGTCGCGTAATCCTCGACTGTATATAGTCGTGATACCGGTAACAGCTGTGAAAATTCGTAAGCGCGGAGGAGTGATATGAAGGCACAAGAGAATGTTCTTTTTATTTAACGTCAAAAAATAGCTGTGCATTGTTTAGTTCAAGTGATGATTAGATTTAGTGGTCCATAACAATGCAATGAAATTTATTTGGTCAATGAATCATGGATGAAAACATATAAAGGAGAATGTAATAGATCCAGGAAAAATTTCACATTTTCTGCTAAAGACAATAAGTATTCATTAAAAAAGAAAACACGATATTTCAAGATTTAAAAAAGGAACTAATGTAATTATTGTGAAATGAATACCTTTTCATTTTGATTTAAAGTTAATTTGTAGTTGTGTAGTTTTAGAGATATCACTCAATTGAATTTCAGCTCAGATTTAAACAACTTTGAATGTAAACCAACTAATTGAATATACCAGATTTGAATGCGTGTGTACTGGGGATTTGGTATCGGATTTGACTTCTGCCAAATAGTGATATTTCCGAGTTAAGGGCCCTATTTTCATTTATTAACCACACCTAGGGGTAACGGAAACCTGTGACGAGCATCATGTATTCCCTATTCCCATTTTCGCATTTAAGTTATTTGGCCTGCCTCAGCTTTCGTTCGGCTATAGAAACTGATTTGTATTAAATAGCTACAGCTTCATTTTTTGCCCCAGCCGGGAATCGATTCTGGGACCGCCTCACATGAACACTATATGAAGAAGAGTACATAAATAGTTCATAAAAATAAGAGTCGCTGATTTGAATACAATGAATTTTTAATAATTTCATAAGATACTGTCTATCGAAATATTGAATGAGATTGTATTAAAATAAAAATAGCAAGAAAAAATTGTATGCACATTTTATTTAGGAATACCTGGAACTAAGTCCTACCACTTTCCAAAGGTTAGTGAAATTATTTAAATCTGCTGCTCCCAGGAGCGGAAGGATAATATTGTGTGTGTTTGTGCGTGTTTCTCTGTTTCTCACGGAAAATTAATATTGTTTCCAACTGTGTGACAGTTGGTTTGCTGGTAACTCGAAATGCCCATGATGGATCACAATAAATCTGGTCGGCTTTCCTCGGAAAAAATGCAAATGAGGGGTGCGTGACATTTATTAATACCGTATCATTTTTACTTTACGAATTGCATTAAAAACTCCGGAATGTTCCTCCCGATTTTCGTTTTCTGCATTTATAGTCAAGAGATAATAAAAACTGCGTGTGACTTATAGGTTAAGTAAACTTGCATTTACCACTCCATTTCCTGTATTTCTTTATGAAAACATTTCAAGAAATTGAGAGCGTAGGCTTCCGCGGCCAGTCAGTATTTACTAGGCTGTCCGCCGTCGGCACCTTCGCCATGGACGCGGCGTCACCCGGACAGCCTAGTAAATAATTTCAAGAAATATAATAGACTTATACCTGAAATTCCGCGTGAATTAGACAAACGAGGGCATTGACTGGCGCATTCACTCCTCCACATTGTAGATTCTAGGGCTTCAGAGACGTTGATACGACGATCTCGGTCGTGGTGAAACCGCGAAGTTTTAGCCCGCCGATGCAGCCGCGGCTAAGACGTCGTGCCGGCGCCGGGCGTCGGTGGCGGCGCCGGCCCGTGGGGGGAGGGCAGATCCAGATTGCTAATGACGCGATTAAGACGTCAGCCGCATGTAAATTCGGCCCATAAACAAAGTCGGCGGCAGAGGGCGGAGGGCCGGGCGCTCCGGCGGTGGCGGCGCTGCTTCCAGCGGAGGTCGCGCAGGAGAAGAACGGGGTCGCGAGCAGCAAAGTTTCTTCTGCACCTCCTCCACGTTTTTCTTCTCCTGCGGCTCCTCCCCAACCTCTCTCCCCTCTCCCTCCTCCTACATTTCAGTTTCACGTCCTCTGTTTCTTCTTTTTCTTGGTTCTCCTTACTTTTCTATCTCCTCTGCTTCTTCTTCAGTTTCATATTCCTGGCGTCCACGTAGAGAGCTCATACTTTTCTCTTCCGAGGAACTGTGAAATGATAGGCGGTGATTTGGATTTGAAATATAGGGTGATTTATTTTCTCATCTCACATCCCTTCACAACAATACATGTGTTGCTCGTACAGAATTCGAACCCACAGTCAGGAATGAACCCCGTCCTCCGTTTCTTCTTTTTCTTTTTTCTCCTTACTTTTCTATCTCCTCTGCTTCTTCTTCAGTTTAATATTCCTGCTGTCCAGTAGAGAGATCATTCCTCTCCCGAGGAATTATAAAATGATAGGTGATGATTTGGATTTGCAATTTCGGGTGATTTATTTTCTCATCTCACACCCCTTCACAACAATGCATGTGTTGCTCGTACAGAATTCGAACCCACAGTCAGGAATGAATCCAGAATCCGGGCGTAATTGAGTGGAGCGGAAGAAAGCTCGTAAAAAAACGAATACATTTTGTATGGACAGCCCTGGGGGAATGGAAAAACCTTTGTGCGAATTTATCGTCATGCTACGGAGATATTAAGTTCAGAAAATTGGAAAAGTCCTTACTTTAACACGCAAAACTTACAAAAATCTAACCGACAGTAAATTTATCCAAATAATTGGGTAAATTCAAATATAAAATAAATATAAAATATTTTGCAATTAAAATATAAATTGTAAAAAGAAGTCGTTCAGGAGAAGAATAATTTATTAAAGTAATAAAGCAACCTCTATTATCAGCGGGCCAAGCACCACCGCGTTGATACCAACATAATGCAAGGGTGTGGTGCTGAAATCTGTGATATTAGAGACCCTAAACATAGCTTCATTCATTTTTGTTAACGGTTGGTAATACGAATGAAATAGTACATATACAATGCATATATTTCTTATTATAGACCATATCTCAAGTTGAAACCCGATCAATTGACATTTTTATTACCTGCCAATTTCTTAATGCTCGAGCTCACCGCGTCACCAAGTGTTTTTTGGATGAGGTTTGGACGGCAATCGTTCAGTAGTAGTCAGAACACTACCTCTGCCATTCCATTAGCCTTCATTCCGTTAGATATACAGATAGCATTTTATTTACTAATTCAGTTATACTTATTCTAGTAATTCATTTATGCTATATCTGTAACTGAATATTGGAGGGAACAAGTACAAATAACTGATTCTAGACTGATTCAGAAATGATAGATGATTATTAAGTTGAAAAGCTGAAGATCATGAGGGCCGGTAACAGGGAGACGACAGATTTGCCCCAGACGGGAAACTGAGTGGTTTGTTTTTTCATTTGATATCATTTATTTCGTAATAAAAAACAAGAAAACTTATTGTACGTCCGAGGAACAACTATAATCCTCCTACCTGTTTATTAGTATTGTATTATTGTATATCTCCCTACCTGGTTTTTACCGTGTAGAATGAAGAATATATGCAGCAACAAATTGAAATTATTGGTGCTCAAGAAATTGAAATTGGTTATATAAATTGTTACGGCTGATTTTCAACATTCGGTTTTTGGATGTTTTGAACATCGGCTATTTTGTGGGGTCTGCAAAGTTTTGGGTCGACTGCGCTTTTAGATGGTTTTCATAATTTCTCTGTTAACTTCCAGAACAATTTTGGAGCAGGAAACCATGGACCATGCGCGATCTTCTCTTGTCATTCCCTTCACCTGCCGTCTCCCCAACCTTGACAGGAACTCCCTGTGGTACTTACATCCCTTCTCGCGTTGTATATATATATATTTATTTCCACATCTAATGAAACATAAAATAGAGTGTTTAAATTTTCTGCTTTCCTTTGCTTCAACACCTCTTTCATTGTTGTGCGATGTTTTTTCTCACCTGCCTTCAGTCCAAATTGACTCGTTCTTTTGTTAGGTCTGTCCTGGGAACCTGTAGTTTGTCCCTGAATGATGGACCTTCTAGAGTATCTGTTTTGGGTGTTTTGAGTTCCTTTTTCACTTCCTGAAATCACGTATTGTCTTTTTGGACATAATAGAATCGCCTTCCGGTTTATCTTTTAGAATATAATCTTTCTTTATTTGGAAATATTTGGGGTATATACAACTACAGTTGGCATTCCCTTTCACAATGTGTATCAGAATGCACATGACATATAGCTCATAGAATTCACATGTATCAGAACGCATGTGGCATACAGCTCTGTAAATTCACATAAAGGTAGTCTTATAGTCCCGTTCTCCATTACTTTATTCCGTCTCATTTAAAATCAAGGAAGAACATTCTGTTAGAATGGGTGAGAAGTTATGCAAGCAGACATGCTCTTACTAACGATATAATTAGTATGTATCTGTTTGCGATATTATTTTTGTGCCTACAGCATAGCCAATATTTTATAATATCAAATAAGATATATGAAAACAAAACTTACGATTAGATTTTAAATATAGAACTGTGTAAACATCAAAAGTACGGAAATTAGTTGATTGATTTTACGTTAACATACAAGGTAATTCCGATCGTATTTCATTTGTAAAATGGTGGCAGAACTGTTTTATGAGAGTTATACAAATTTTGGAATAGTTAAATTGAATTTAAACATTCTGTATAAGAAATTTTAAACTATATGTTTATGTCGTTGTAGACTTTATGGAAGAAAAACACACGTAAATGAATTATTTTATACGTAGCTATGTAAACAAAAATCGTTGGGTCTATCCAATGTAACCTTACGCTTGCCGAGAGCTGGAGAATTTCCTCCTAACAACCTTCAAAGAGCTGGTTGATTTGTCCACCTTCGTGCTTTCCGGCGTTCCAGCCTGGCGTGCACTACCTCCATTACCATACGCTTGTTTGTCAGAGACCCGCGTAGTTATTGAATATTTTGAGAGGGGATTTATTAGATTTATTCGCCACCAAAGTACCCACAGTCACACTACACTTTATTCCGTAGGCCTCGGCGGGACGATCCTTATTATCTCAATGTAAGTAAAATAATGGAAATTGCCGCAGGATTGTGTACTTTATCTGTATCTAGACGCCGAATCACTGGTTATAGAATATTCGTCGCTCTTAACTCGCGTCCTCCCTACGGCAAAAACGGCCTATCGGCGACGCAAGCCTCCTCATTGAAATTCTGGAATCAAATGAACCAGCAATTTGGACCTTTGTAAATCAGGAAGCCCTTATATCTGCACTGAGTAAACTGGCGATAACTGTGGGGCCAGTATTACCAACATATTTCGATTTGACGTCATGAATGATGAATATTGAAAATAGCCTAGCAAGAGCCTCCAATATCAAGAGAAAATAGCCTCCAATATCAAATAATGTTTCTGTGATTGCCTTTACTGATTTTATTCCGTAGTTGATTTGTTTTAGTGGGAATGAATAAGGATGACAAAATTACTCGTATATTTTACGGCCAAATTGTTTGTACTCTGTTAAAAATATAATGTTCCCCGGTTGGATCAAATGGCACCAGCTATGAAGTTAAAAGATAAATGAATTCATTGTAAATTTGCGTTCCCAGTATACAAATTTTGGGATGATCAATTTACTTAGTCATTTTCTACTGAACCACATTTGTAACTGTTTTGTACAATGTCCTTCCAATAAGTTTTAGCTCACCGATCCCGTAAATATTGAGATGTGTAGGATAAATTCAAGTAATAGCAATATATTAAAAATGAATATTACATTTGAACTCGTAAGTTGAGCAAATTAAATTCAAATAGTTTTTATGAAACCGTCATTATACCCAAAATTTATTAAAATAGTTAAAATATCTAAATTATGCTTTGTTAACGGATGTAAAATGGAGGTAGCTGAAGGAAATTCTTACATCACCCATAAGTATTAGTTCTTTTTGACAAAAAATTAAAAAATAAATCCTTAATGAGAAACACATATTATGTTTATATCCATACTTGCGTCGTTGAGCTAGGTTGTAATAAACCATGATAAATGAAAACTCAAAAATTGAAGAAATGATTTTGCGTAAGATCTTTGAACCCATAAAACTCGCAGATGGTCATTGTGTTAGAAAAACTAACTATTCACATCGAACACCGTACTATAGCAGAAGAGATGTTTGATTTGAATGGAGTAGAGACATGTTAAGAATGAACGAGTCATGAAAGTTCAAAAGACACTCAAGATGGAAACGGATTGCCAGATGAAGAGGAGAGAGTGAGGAAGAGAATAGATGGTGTTTTATGGAATGCCAGAAAAAAAGGAGACTGTCAGGTGTTTTTTTTTATTTCAACAATTCCGCTCTAAAACTATTGAGTAAGAAATGAGAAAACGATTATGCGATTTTCTTACCGTGTTCTGTTTACACGTATCCGAAAATATAAAAGAAGGAAAAGGCGAGGGAAAGACGAAGAAAGGCAAGAATCAAGTGAAGTAGAAAGAGGAGAAGAAGAATGATAAGGAAAAGAAACAGAAGAAGGAGAAGCAGAAGAAAAATGTAAGAAGAGAGAGAAGAGTAGAAGGAAGATGAATGTGAACGAGAAGAGGAGGAAAAAGAATAAGATGAAATAAGATGAAATGGAGGAAAAAGAAGACAACAAAGAAGAAGCTGAAAGTAAACCAGAGAGAGAGAGAAAGGGACAGAGAGAGACAGAGAGACAGAGAGAGAGACAGAGAGACAGAGAGAGAGACAGAG